>CM060257.1:19882688-20116684 GCA_030684275.1 Acipenser oxyrinchus oxyrinchus | reverse complement strand
TACGGAAAAACACATGTGATTCACATGGGAAACACATGTTATCACATGTGAAAATAATTATTCACATGTGTTCATATGTGACCACATTAAAATATCATTGATGATCACATGTGATTATAAAATTCTCAGCTGAAACACATGTGAATATGATATTCACATTTAAACACGTGAATATTTCCTGATCACATGTGATTATACCATTTTACATCTGATAATATGTGATAAGCTCTTACAGCAAATTAAACTTTTTGAACAAATAAAAACATGTTAAGGTAAAAAATTATAATAATGGATACAATACAAGGTTGAAAACATGTGAGATCAATAGCGATGTCTTTGGAAGTGAACCAGTTTATTAGAGAAAATATATGGAAAATATGACATTTATACATATAAAAATTTAATACAATATAATACATATTTAAAGTAGCACAATATAAAAGCACAACATACCCATAGTATACAGTTTATAACATGTTAATGTAATTTTATCTAAAAAATATATAAATACCACAAAACAGTAAAAACAAAACATCAACAATAATAACAACAAAAATATGCTATTGATATATAACTAAATTTTGTTAAGTTAATTAAATTGATATATAGGTTGACCATACTAAATGCACAGTTAAAAGTTAAAATGGGTATTGGGCATGTAAAATAAACTATCAAGAAATTCAAGGAAACCCCTCACTCTTATGCACTTTAAGAGAATGAAACCATCAAGCCCAGATTTAAGTGGAACTCTTCTGAAACCAGTGGAATTAATAAGAAGTATGAGTGCTTTATCTCACAGCCATTGAATTTCAGAGCCATGTTGAACCATCTGTACAAATACATTGTTGTTTTGTTATAGCTGCATACTGTATATACTGCAGCTCTAAGACAGGCTACCACAATGATTGTTTTAGTTTTCAATTAGCTTGTCTCTTGCAAAAACAATTTCATATATTGTTTTTCCCTCCACATATTTATTTATATACAAAGACAATGTCACAGGAGAAGAAAAAAATCTCTCAGATAGCAACACACACACTAAGTGTGGCTTCGATTGGTAAACTAGTTTAGTGAACAGGAAAACACCCTTAGAATATGTTCCTACTGATATTCTTACTGGACTAATGTTAAATGTTTCTATATGACTCTCAAATTATGATTTGCCAAAATCATAACTTTAATCTCTCTCAAAATTGTTTGGCAAGAGACAGATTATATTTTCTTTACCATTTGAATATAAGACATATTTTTCCGACAGGTCTGTTACCTTAACTGCTGTGACATTGTCGGTATCGATAGATTGTATATACTGTATGTGTTTCACAGTAGAACCTGTTGTGCTGCATTTTGAGGAAATCATCTTATTTTTCATTATTTGTATTGGATTGACTAGACATAAGGCATGTTCTGTCCCATCATTGAGTGTCACTGTAACAAATGAGTGGATTTGACCAGAGTGCCCTTGACCAATCTTAACTATTGAATTATTTCGTTTTGAACTCTTTTGTAGGACTCACTTTGATACATCTGTGAATTTATTAAAGCTTTGTTATAAAATACAGCCAGAACATCGACAGATCCATTTACACAGCTTTCCACAGCAAACTTCTCATAAATATTTAATGTTCTTCTGTGGCCACTTCCAAACAAAACAGCACCAGATATGGTTTTGACTCGCTTTGTGTGGCAGTACCCATCAAGCAAGGCATCAAACAAATTTCCAACTAATGTTGATGCTTCCTGCATTGTTTCCTGCCCTAATTCTTGAACCTGCTTTAGAAGCAAAAATGAAGAAACAATTTGCAGTGGTACAGCTTGAGTCCCATGAAATAATTTCAACAAAAAGCCATTGCATGATTCAAAACTATATGCTGAATAGCACCAAAGTGGACCCCAATTTCTAACTGTATCTGGAATGTGGAGCAATATGTGAACATTATAAGACATGTGACAACTACCATACAATTTTTCAAAGTCCTGTACAAATTTATGCAAGTATCTAGATGCATTAAATATGTCTATCTGGGCAACATATTGTTTTTGTAATGTATAAATGGCATTACACAAAAGTAAAAAATGATTGAAAAATTTGTTGGGAAGAACTGACTTCAAAACAAGAGGGGCATAGAAAAGAAGAAATGCTCTCCATTCTGAGGCTTTCCAGTATGCTCTTACTTTAACAGACCTTGGAAGTCGTGTGATGTTTGATTGTGGACTAATGCTATTTAGTTTAGAATCAACATCCTTTATCTGTGTTCCAATATACCACTGCTCTTTGTGATGTATACTATCAAACCACAATGTTGAAAGCTGTTTCATTACACCAAGATCAACACAATGCATATAGTCAACAATAAATCCAGAGACAAGATTAAACTGAGGAATAAGAATAAAAGGAGTAGGTCCTTTCACTCCATATATGTCTGTTTGAGCAGTATGAGCTCTTTGTGCATGACTTATCATTTCCTCATGCTTTCGTTCTGGTACTTCATTCTCTTGGTATGGATATATTTGAACAGTGCCTTTCCCCTTTTCTACACGTTGTCCAGGATGAAGACACCAATTGCAACCATATTTACCATTAAACTGTTTTATATTTTGAAACATAGCTCTGGCTACACTATCACAGGAGCATATTAAACAGAAAACATATGACAGAAGTTTATTACCATTACTGTACCAATTAAATCCTGAGGATGACAAAACATTAATTTCATCAATGAAAGGCTTGAAAAATGTAGTAATCACAGGTTTCTTTTCCCCAAACCATAACCCAGAAAGTATTAAATGCTTTTTGCGAATCTGGGGAGGTAGCTCATTTATAAAGGACATTATGGGCCATATAGAATATGCAGAAGACCTAAATACTGGAATGCCATCTGAGTTCAGTGTTAAGCTAAAAGAGTATTCCTTTTTAAACTGGTTTGTTCATATATTGTTTTGTACATGTAACCATCGTATATGTCATCTACTGAATTTTGCTGTCTAGGTCGATTATTTCTGTAATTTAGCTTTTCACCAAGATTCAGTGTCTCCAGTATATGTTTAAACTGCGGAACTAAAGGCACTGTTATAAAGAAGTTTCCATTTTTATACAGTTGATCCTTAGAATAGTTTTGGTTACAAAAACTGCACAAGCTTTCCTCTATTAGCGTGGAACATTCTGGACAGTACAGATTTACACAAAATTTATTTTTTTAAAATACTTTTTGAAAAAGTATTCTGTTACAGGAAGGAGTGAATCTGGTGGTAACAGTACAGCAAGCATTTGAAGCAGATGACTCAAAGCTTCTTGTGTCAATCCAGCTGTCAGCACAAAGGCTATGAGCAAAAGAATAGTTTGTCCAAGAGTTGCTGATGCTCCCTTATACAATGGCTTGTTCCAATTTTCAAACTCAGGTTTATTTTGGGTCTAGAGGAAGCAAATAATGTTTATGATTAAACAAATCCTCAAGGCTCATTCTAAAATATATATTATCAATAATAAAGTACCTAAAAGTTAATGCCATGCTGATTTTTTTTTACTTTTTATATTACAAGAATATTTTTAGAATATTAAAAACATTATTTTGTTTTACATAATAAAAAGTAATTAAACACAGTAATTAAACACTTTCGAACCTGTTAAATAGCAAAATGCAGGCTACAGTACCTCTTCTGACATATCCGTGTCCATGTCAACATCAGGTCCACCTGTAATGTCAGGCTCAATTTCCTCAGTATGTTCAGATCCAGAGATACCGAGCTCTGGCTCATCATCCACGTCATGAAAGTCAGCTAATCTGGAATAATCAAATTGATTTTAAGGTAGGGTTAACATAAGGGGTCTCACCAATTATTATATTACATTACAGTTGGTAGTGTGGTAAGGGATGCTAGAGCAGTGATGGGCAACCCACGGCCCAAAGAGCATCCACTTGCAGCCCACACAACCATCCCCAAACCCCAAAAACAATAAGAAGAATAACTTGCAAGTAATTTACGCACCATAATCCATCCTAAAACATCTCTAAGAACATTCTTGCTATTTATATACTGCATTATATTGCTCTTTTAAAATAAAATGTAGCATTTTGACTTGTAATTGCGGTAAAGGGGTCTTATGCCCAGACAGTTATTTGACAGCCGGACATGTGGCCCACTGATTAATTTAGGTTGCCCACCACTGCTACAGCGTATGAATATTAGCACACAGACTCTGATTTGTCTCACACAGGTGACTTTCTTGAACAATGAACAACAAATATAATAATCTATAATGATTTTCTAAGTTAGTTCTCAAAATACAATTACACAAGGTAAAAAGATTTGTAAGCAAAATGTAATTTACTAACCTGTCTTCATAGTCCTTGGTTCTTACTAGGTCTTCATCATCTATGATATGATCCAGATGTTCAAAATCCTCAGCAAAATCTATAAAACAGACATATACACACACATTTTTTTTAAAACATACTGTTTTATTGCATATGTATACTTTCTGTATATACTATCTATATACTAACAAAAATGGTCTTATGATTTTTAGTATTGATATCTCAAAACTAATGTTACTGTATTTCATAATCTTAATCATTATAATATATATATATATATATATATATATATATATATATATATATATATATATATATATATATATATATATATATATATGTATTCAATATACACATATTATATATAGAAACCTATATAACATACTAAAATACAGATGTATAAAATATACTTATTTTAGTATACCTACCAGACACACATTGGTAGTCCTCTCTGTCAGTGCTCACAAGCAGTGGTGATTCTTGGTTATCCTCACACGGGCCAGCAGTAACGGAAGATGTTTCAATGTTGACAGACTGCAAATAAGATCGCTGTCTTTGACGCCGTTCATATAAAGTTGATTTTGGAATTGATTTATTTTCATCGCGTAAATACTGTTTGTATGTTGATCTCGCATTCCCAGCCATTATTACTAATTACATCAAACACTTCTCTATCAATTACAATTTTGTCTTACAATGTAAAACCGGTTGATATTTCAAAGAAGGATAGGAGAGTACACTTGGTAAAGCCGTCAATAAAGAATAAAACTAAGAACACAAGTATAAATTAAAATAAGCCTAGTATTATTACAATGAGTTTACAGAACACCACGTATTTTCGCTCTAGCCTGATCAGTCCTCGAGACCCAATTTGAATAGGATATGTTCTTTGTAACGGTTAAAACAGTTAAAATGTCTACAATAGAAAATAAACACCACCGGTATGTTCTCATATTCTGGGTCAAATCAAAGGAAATTAGTATCAGTGAAGAGAGATTTGTACAGGACAAAAATCTCCTCTCTGATCCTGAGAGAATTGGACTTGTGATTCATGGATCCAAAAAAAGGAACCAAAAGATGGATGGAAATCGTACCCGGCCCGAGTCTTAGCCGTCAGTGGTAAGTACGTTTTAACTATAAATTGTATAGATTAATAAATTAGACAGACGCATTAAGTTTGTGAATGCAGTTTTTTTTAATAAACAAATATTATGAATAACAATTTGTTTACAGACAACAAACTCTTGTTACTTCGCACTGACTCGCTCTCTTCCTTGACTTTATCTTACTCCGCCCAACACCAGGATTAACCAACCCCATTTTCTGGACAATTACGCCTCCTAGCTCCACCCCTCGACCTACCCACTTGCTGGCAGCACAAGTAGCCATAGATATACAAACAGTAAAAAGGACATTACGTCAGTTTGATGTGTAAATTGAGACTATCTTGTGCACTGTTCTGAAGCAACTTCACAGCTACAAACACATACAGTGCTTTCGTATTTCTCTTTATTTCTCCCCCATATTATGTATTTTTAAAACTTTGTTTTTAAATTATTATTATTTTTTTATAAAAAGCACATCAACTTAAAGTGCTACAATCGATTACATATTAGTGGTTGTATGTAAAATATCATGTATACACGTCTACTATATATTATTTTCTTTCTACTGCTTCTATATAGGTCCAGTGTTAACGTGTTCAGATGTCTTCAATAAAATACAATTGATTAATTAATGTTTAATTTATTTTTTCTTATTACCTGCTCACAACTACTTTTTCTTACTACCTACTTAACAACGTGAATTCCATAAAAAATGTTACAAAATTATTTCTAAGATAATCAATAAGACCCTTCTTATTCATTTGTCATTTTCATCTCTACAGATAACCTAAGATACATTAAAAAAAAGAAAAGGAGTGGTTAGATGCACAAATAGATGACATCAAAGATGACAGTCTGAGTGGCAAGGGGCAGAGAGTCGTAAAGCAGCCAGTAAGGTATTCACCTGAGCAGACTTCTGAAGAATCCTGCTCTGATGAGGAGATAGTGGCACAAAAAAGACCCAGGATCTGCAGTGTTCCTAAACCTAATAAGGTAGTGTTCTGGCTGTCATTCCACCTCAACCATTAATTATAAATTATTGGATTATAAGTGGCCATACTACCCTTAGGTTTTAAACAGACACAGAGTTAAAGTATAGAAAACCTACTCGATTGTAGTCCTCAAGGACTGGATTTAAGGAACACCTTACTATTGCATATAGGCTGACGTCTATTACATGAAAGGTTAAGTGTAAACTTTTTTTTTTTTTTTTACTTTGTTAATATAGCTTTGCTGTCCTAAATAATAAAGCAGATTAAATTAATCAGTAGAACTTTATAAAAACGATAAATTATTGCTTTTTCCCCACTTGTGATTAATAATATATATTTTGTTTGTTATTTTCTTTTTCAGAACAAAGTTGCTGCTGTACAAAAGCTAATTCTGAATTGCTTGAGAAATACAAAACTGCTAGCAATACTAATGATGGATATCCTGGCCGGAATAGCAGAGATAGACTACTTAAAAAATTAAAACTCTGGAGGATGAGCTGCAAAGAAAAGTATTAAAATAAAACAACTCACTAAACTGAACATGCAACTCCAAGAAGGTATGCAACTAAAATAAATCAATAACTTTTTGTTACCTTACTGCCTATATATTGACTCCACTGCACTTGGAATTGATATGTAACCCCAATGTAGCTATCACCATATCTACTACTTGCACTGTCCCTTGATTGCACCATGCCCTACATTATGTAATTGTTTTAGTTAAGCTTGCTCTTATTAGGACTGATGTTACTGTATATTGTACTTTCTCTTATTAGGACTTAAGTTACTGTATATTGTTCTTAGTTAAACTTGATTCTTTAGGACTGAAGCTAATGTATATAGGACTGTAGTTATTGTGAAGCATTATGACTCCTGTAATATGTATATTTTGTGAAAATTGTAGGTCGCCCTGGGTAAGGGCATCTGCTAAATAAACAATAATAAAAATATATAATAAACAGCAAGGTTAATAATCTTGTATTTGTAGGCATACCTGCACTGATAGATGCTTCAGTAAAGAAGTATGTTCAGAAACATCTGCCAAGTAAAGTCAGGCCTACAGAAACTTCACCAGAACAAGCAGCACATCAGTTGCATCCAGTTGCCAACTCTGCAGCACATGCAGAGATTTCATGCAACAGGGATAGTGTAAGTAATCTAAGAATGACATCCTACAATAAATGTTTGAGACGAGTGATGCTACTCATAAGTTTAGCACACCACCTGTTTTTAATTTTGCATATTATTAAATAGCTTAGTGTAATTCTAATGAATACAATACAAAAACTATTTAACCACTATATAGAAGACTACACATGATATAACTTCAAATATGTCACACAGTATGGTAGGAAATATCATGCATAGTTTCAAATTAGGTTTTTTTTGTTGTTACAAAGATCATTTCAGTTTGACTACTATATACTATTTTTAGATTAGTGTTTGTTAATATTTTGTATTGCATGGTCAAGTTTTTGTTTTGCATGTTGTATCTCTAGTTTCTTATTGTTCTGTTTTTATTATTTATGACTGCTTTTCAGAAGATTGATGGCTTATTGACTCCAATAGCCCAGCAAGAGGCAAGAAGGGCCAGTGACTATAAAAAATGACAAGAAATCTGATGGGGCAATCTTCTCAAAAGAACAATTAACAGAGTCCTCAGTCACTGGCAAAAAGGCATCCAATGCAATGACGTCAGGCAGGCACTGGATTCTTCGAAAGTTAGGCTGATAATAGGTAATGTATATTTCAGGCACAATTTGTCCATGAAACATTTTATCTACCACACTTGATTAGTTTACATTGTGCCATCCACCACATGGGTATATTGTGTTTTCACAAAAAAGGATAATTTTTTTCTATACTTTCAAATATAAAATATAATTCTGTACTATAATTGTGTACTCTACATTTATTTAAAAATTAATGGATAAAATAAACTATACAATGCAACTTACCTTACCTTTGTGCTATAGTAATATTATTATTTATTATGTAAGAAAAAGTAAAAGTATTTAATGTTATTTATTTATTGATTTATTTGATTATTGATTATTATTTGATTTATTATGTTTTCTTTTAATTATTATTTATATGACCCTGTGATGTTGACATACAACTATTGTATTGAGCTTGGGATTACACCCTAAACAGGACTCCATGGAGGGCAACACACACACACACCGTACACTCCAAACACACAGGGTGGTTCAGACTCAGAGGACAATTTAGAGAGACCAATCAACCCAATCAGCATGTCCTTGGATGGAAACCCCTGTTGACATATAGTACTATTAAATCTATTGTTGTTTTGCAGATCATGTGAAAACCAGGTTCCCTCATGCTGATGATACAACCATCAAAGCCTGCATGGCCCAAAAGCTGAGGGATGAAAGGACATTAAAAAAAGCTGCAAGATAAAATGGAATCTTGTAAGAATGGACATCAAAATGACTTTTTTCCTAATTACGTATTTTTGTTTATATTTAAAATGTGTTGATGTATGTGTTCCTGTAATTTTGCAACAGTATTAAAATGATTAATTTCACATTGTCTGGTCTATATGTTACTCATATATGGGAATACATTTAATTTAACTTTACAAAAGGACTTTATCTGGTGACAATGTGCGTCTGTGTAATGTCAATTTGTGTGCATGTACTCTGGTACAATAGCAGGAAAAACATTCACCTTGATTTGTGGAGAATAATTGTATACAAATATTAAATAATTTTACAAAACATTTCACATATGCATGTGAAAATTCACATGGAACATGTGAAAATAAACATCTGAATGACCACATGTGAAAATAAACATGTGAATTACCACATGAAAAGTCACACAAGAAAGTCCGAAAACCTTGTGTGAAAACTCACATGTGAACACATGTGAGTTTTCACATGTGAATCACATGTGTTTTTTCCATAAGGGTAGATTTACCATTGTTAATAATAACCGTTACTTAGTTCCCACTGACACACAACATGTTAACAAAATTGCTGGAATGTTTAATTAAGTTACGATGTTGCTACAGGTTGTGTGTTAGCTGCTTCTCAATGACCGCATGAAGCATGTGTAGCTATGATCTAATATAAACGCCGGTGTCTAATATGCGCCGGGTCTGCTGGCAAATATTGTAAATGCCGTTTAATTTAAGTTGTACGGTATGTTTTGTATGATTAAGACTACTGCTAATGTTTATCTATAAAATGTTATTTATCCAAATAGCTTTCACAGTAATACAAATATACACTTACCACATTTTTTTTTAAGAAACACGTTTATTACATATTTATTTTACATAGCAAAAAAAAAAAAAAAAAGTTAACGAATTCACACATAGAAAACTTCAATAGCTTCCGGTTCGGTCACAAGCGGAGGTGGAACTTGAGCCATAGTACCGATATCGCTGTACAACCGTATGGGCGCTGTATTTCAGAGCGAGAGGTCCCGGGTTCGTGTCCCACCTTAGTCTGTGAGAAACTCCTGCCTGTGGGAGCCGAGAACGTTGCTATATATATATATATATATATATATATATATATATATATATATATATATATATATATATATATATATATATATATATATATATATATATATATATATATATATATATATATATATATATATATATATATATATATATATATATTCAGTATTTTTGTAAATAAATAAATCACAAGCAACCTGACAAGCCCCCCACCCCCACTTCTCTGCTTAGTCTGACCTCTACCTCCTCCCTCTCAGTCTGTTGCCAGTTGGAACCATCTTTTAATAATAGCTTCAATTTCTCCATCTGATGCTTTTGATGTTAAAAAGTTTTGCCTGACAGCACCAGCAAAATTGTCCAAAAAACAGAATTTAAAAATGAAATTTATGTGTATAGTTCTCAATCCTGGTCCTGAATGGCTGCATTCCAGCAGATTTTTCCGCTCTCTTTAAATTACTTGTACCTCAGAACTGGGAAGAGTATTTAAAATGGTCCAATTAACACAATTACCTGTCCAGACTATGCATTTAAACCACATTAGTTGCCTTTAAGATGGTTTAAAGTGCTGAATACAGTTTGCATCCACACTACACAACGTTTAATACCGTACTGGAGAACCAGACTCAAGACTACCTTAGGGGGTAGTCCACAGTCCGGTTCTAATTAGGTTGCATCAGGTAGTGCGGTTTGTCAGAAGTGTGGATGCTGCTGTAATACCAAACTACCATATTAAATCCCATTGTCCATTGCTCTGTAACCTAACTATTTTGGACACATTAGTCCTGAACTAAAGAAGAAAATGTATTAGTGTGGATGCACTGTGCTGGACTAATTGGAACGTTTTTGAGATTGTTTCTCAAGATCGGTTATGTAGTCTGGGCAATTACACATAGTTTAGTGATCAGATTGAATGAAAATCTGAAAGCCCTGTGGCCAGGAGTGGGGACCCCTGCTCTGGAGGACTGCATTTGATCGTTGAACCCTAAATAAAAACTAAAAACACATGCAAAAATGTTATTACTGTTCATTACATTAAGTTAATCACTCAATTTAAATATTAACTCACATTTACTGTCTTTATTTTACAAATGCGAACATCCATGTATTAAAAATCATAGTAATTAAATTATAAGAAAATATTCCCATCTCAGGGTTCTGTGACGTTTTATTAACAACTAATCTAACGCTATCCATTGTGTACTAGCTGTTATTCTCACTTTCACCATTTAGTACAACTGAGACAATACTTAAAATTTGGCCAAAAGTTAAGTCATGTCACATCAGCATTACTTCAATGTTTCTTCTAACTTGGCAGTGATAACTGTGTCTCTGTATTTTGTAAATATATTAAAATATATACTGTATATAAATTAAAACACTTACCAAAAACCACTTCTTTTAAAGTCCCAAATCTGCAAAGTCTTTTTTGTAAGTCATTATTATCATTTTTATAAGTCATATTTTAAACAATAATAACATTCATAACAAAGTCACACAGAAACAGCATTTTATTGTGTTTTGAAATTAAAAAAGGGTGAATTACAAGGCTGTTTTTTAGGACACTATCTGCCCTGAGCTGTTCTTCCAGCTCTAAAAGGGATGCAGTGTCTGCGATTAGGAGCTCAACTTTAGGTGACTCAATTGTATTCGATTTTGAAAATGAGTGGTTTACAGTCTGGTTCAGCATTAAAGAATGCTGCCGTTGCTGTTCCCTAATTGTCCCCAGCATCACCAGAATCTCTTTTCTACCTCTGAAAAACAAAAACCAAAATTAATTTAAAAAATGTATTTTACTGTAATTGATATGCGGCTGCTAAAAATATGGTGTATGTTGAGAGTGGTGTTAACCTGGCATTCTGCAGCCCCAATCAAATTTGCACTCTGCTAACTATTTAAATCATATTTATCTATATACACCGTCAGAATCTTAGCTGTCATTCACCTCACGATGGCACTTCCTGATGCAGCATCACTTGGCTCATGTTGGGACAGATGGGATAATGTTCGGAGGAGATCCCAGGGTCACTTTGTTGGGGATGCCAGAAGATGCGGTGGTAAAGTGCTATCATCTCACTTCTCAGGTCCCCCTAGACCCAATAGCTGAATTGACCCAATAGCTAGACCCATGTATCTCTCCATCAATCTCTAGGGACAGCTATCCCTTCACTTCGTTTCAGACCACAGAATGTCTCTTCCTTTTCCTGATGATGCTCGTGCTGCTTTAGTTGGATGCCGAAGATCCTGCCAACTTTTCATCACCTATTTGACTGTCCTCTTGGTAATGGCCTTTTTGGTAGCTAAATTTATTATTATTATTATTATTATTATTATTATTATTATTATTATTATTATTATATTTAGCTGACACCTTTATCCAAAGCGACATATAAGTGTAAGTAATACCAGTTCACAGTGAAAGAATGAATTACCAAAAGTGCAATTTATGTTGGCAGAGCCTTCTCCAAATAACTCAATTTCAGCTCTTCCTCAGTAAACTTTACTTTTTTTTCCTGTGTTCAGAGGACTTTGCTGCTTTTCCTCTGTCATATGTTTTGTTTTGATCTCCGTGCTCCACATGTTTTCATACCTCCCCTACTGGTTTATGCTCTTCTAACTCACCTCTGGGCTGTAAATGTGGCCACTAAATAACCTGATGCACAGGTAGCACTCATTGCAATCCTCATAATTGCTGTCTATAAAATGTGCACATTGATTAATTTGCATTGACTTCAAGCTGGCATAGGATGCAGTGCAAAATAATTGCCTGGCCATTTGGAGTTTGAGGCTGTATTGTTTTGCACTGCACCTATCCTGCATCACCCACGATGTCTCATGTCAAAGCACTATACAGAATATGCTACAGGTGGAGATGACAATATTTTTTTCTGTCTTTTTTGAAAATCAAGCATAATTACATACTAGTTTCTCAAGAGGACTTATCAACTACCAATACATACTTACGGGAACATGGCAATGTTTTGTTTGTTCTGGCATCAATATTAGTTCTTTGATTTGTTTGCCATCCAGACAAACTGCTCCCAGGAAGTGGCTCCATTCTGACAGGTGGAGGTGGTGGTTTGGGAGCTGATGGAAGTTGTCTCCATGAATCTTCATCCACTTCATCCTCACTGCTAGATATTCTCCTTGGAACTCTAGATAAAGAAGTAGGAGTTGTAGTTTCATAGCAATATAACATGATTACAACATATCACAGTAAATATGTGAAAAGTGGAAGAGTGCTTCAATTAAGTGCTCAATAAAGCATTTTTCCTTGGCTAAAAACGTTAAGTTAAATAAAACAATCAGCAAGACCAGTCATAATAATAATATTTATTATTATTATTATTATTATTATTATTATTATTATTATTATTATTATTATTAACTTTTGTAGAGCAATGTAACAAAAGCAGTTAGGTCTGTGGACATGATGGGGATCAGAGAAATGACCAATTAATTAATTAATGTACAAATAAATAAATAAGATTGTAATGAACACTAAAATTGATTGAATAAATAAATAATTATAAAGTGCCGTGCTTTAAAAATACTTGCATTGCACATTTTGTATTATTTATTTTATGAATAAAAACGATGTTGACAAAGCGCAGCACGCTGTCTCGTTGTAAACTGGCCAAATTACTGAGAGTGTCACAGAATGGACAGAGAATGTTTACGCTGACAACCCCATTCATGGGGGGTGTTTTTGCTAAGAGAGAAATGCCTATTTGGACCAATGAAAACGTTAGGTTACGTTTTTGATTGATTTCTTACCCTGTGTAAGAAATCAGTAGGTTTGTTTATTTCTCAAAAATAATAATTCCAGTCCTCTTGATGTGATTTTCAATAAAAACAGTTTAATTCCGGAACAGAGGAAAAAACAATGATACACAGTACAGAACGTAACCACATACGAACTTGCACGGAGAAATCTTCAAAACAAAACAATACAATACTGTAGGTTTGACCGTACAGGACCCTTCAGCGTCGTCAGGTGAGCTTGATGAAAGACGGTCCAGAATACAGAAATACTGTACATTGGTTTAAATGCAGTACAAAACCAACCCCCTTCTTGGAGTCGTCCAGCTGAAGTCTTTGAAGATCAAGCCGGCCCATGCTTGAGACTTCTACCTGTGATCGTAATCAGTATTTTAATTAGCTAAGCAATTCATACATAATCAAGGGTACTCAGCCCGACGTAACAACTGATCTCTATGCCATAAAATAAACCAATTTGTTATCTTGTCTATGTGATAGAAGCAGGCACCAGACCCAGTTGTCTGTTTGCGAGAACTGGTCTTTCATTGGGTTTGATAAACCCCGTGTTAACAACACTGGCAAAAGAAAAGGGTCCTTTGAACTACAAAGGGACCAGATCTTTATTATTATTATTATTATTTATTTCTTAGCAGACACCCTTATCCAGGGCGACTTACAATCGTAAGCAAATACATTTCAAGTGTTACAGTACAAGTAATAATACAATAATAATACAATAGGAGCAAGATAAATACAATGACTAGTTCAAGCAAGTACAAGTGTGACAAAATACAATTCAATAATACAGCAGATAAAAGTGACAGTGATAGTTACATCAAGATATGATTAAATACCAAATACTACAGATTAAACACTTGGCAGAATACAGTACTCTGAAGTACAGGATTAAATGCAGTAAAATAGGGGGCAGATAAGAGTAAGTAAAGCACATTTAAGGAAGGGTGAAAGTGTCCCAGGGGAGAAACAGAGGAGTTCTACAGGTGCTGTTTGAAGAGGTGAGTCTTAAGGAGGCGGAATGTGGTCAGGGACTGGGCGGTCCTGACATCTGTAGGTAGGTCATTCCACCACTGCGGAGCGAGGGTGGAGAAGGAGCAGGCTCTGGAGGCAGGGGGCGTAGAGGAGGTAGAGCCAGTCTTCTAGTGCAGGCGGAGCGGAGAGGTCGAGTGGGGGTGTAGGGAGAGATGAGGGTCTGGAGGTAGCTGGGTGCAGTCTGGTCAAGGCATCTGTAGGCTAGTACAAGAGTCTTGAACTGGATGCGAGCGGTGATCGGTAGCCAGTGAAGTGAGCGGAGTAGTGGAGTTGCGTGGGAGAAGCGAGGCAGAGAGAACACCAGGCGGGCAGCGGAGTTCTGGATGAGATGGAGCGGACGGGTGGCGGACGCAGGGAGGCCAGCCAGGAGGGAGTTGCAGTAGTCTAGGCGGGAGAGTACCAAGGCCTGGACTAGGAGCTGGATGGCGTAGTTGGTGAGGAAAGGTCAGATTCTTCGTATGTTGCTCAGGAAGAATCGGCAAGTGTGTGCCAGAGTGGAGATGTGCTGGGAATAAGAGAGGCAGGGGTCCAGGGTGACTCCGAGGTTCTTAGCGGAGGAAGAGGGAGAGAGTGTGGTAGATTCCAGAGGAACAGAGATAGAGAGATCAGAGGAGGGGGAGGAGGAGGGAAAGAAAAGGAGGTCAGATTTAGAGAGGTTGAGTTTGAGGTGATGCGAGTGCATCCAGGAGGAAATAGCAGACAGACAGGTAGAGATACGGGAGGAGATGGTGGAGTCAGAGGTGGGGAAGGAGAGGAAAATCTGAGCATCATCAGCATAGAAATGGTATGAGAAACCATAGGATGCGATGAGGGGCCCAGGGAGCGGGTGTAGAGAGAACAGGAGAGGACCCAAGACTGACCCTTGGGGACTCCTGTTAAGAGAGGGTGAGGTGTGGAGGTTGCTCCACGCCAGGTTACCTGGTAAGTGCGGTTGGAGAGGTAGGAGGAGAACCAGGCCAGAGCAGTGCCAGAGATCCCCAGGTCAGCAAGAGATGCTTGCCCAGTCCCTGGCTACTCAGGGACAGGGCATTTAATGATTAAGCTTTTATGTGAAACTTTAAATGTTACACCTGGTTCCCTAAAAGAGAAAACGATCACCAACAATACTTTTGGGATATGCCTGCCACAGGTCAAGTATTCACTGAACATTTTATATCAGAGCTGCCGATAAGCCACTCTGGGGAGTGCCGTCTTGGTCCCGCCTTCTGAGGGAATAAACAGTCACTCCATGGAGCTCTCTTCCTCTTTTGCATCGAACCCGCAAAGGGACCCTTGTGCCTAATGAAGGCATAGAGGGATCTTCCACATTAAGTCGGTAGAACCTGGTGAAAGTATGTGGGGTAGACAAGCTAGCCGGAGTACATATGTCAGACAATGATGCTCCTCGAAAGAGGGCCCATGACGTAGCCACTCCTCTGGTAGAGTGTGTGGCCACCCACCCAGGTGGGGGTAGGCCGGCATTAGTATATGTAGTCGAAACTGTGTCCACAATCCAGTGAGACAGCCACTGCTTTGAGAGGGCCTGACTCAGGGTCCTTATACCATAACAGACGAAGAGCTGGTCAGACTTACACAGAGCTCTCGTACTGTCAACATAACATCTCAATGCCCGAACCGGGCAGAGGGAGTTGCCTCTAACTCCACTGACTGATTTAAGTGGAAAGCCGTAATCACCTTAGGGGCAGGGTTTGTACGTAATGATACCCTGTTTTCGTCATCCCAGACACGCATACAGGAGCTGTGCACAGAGAGCCTTTTGGTGGAGGTGATGGCTAACAAAAAGACTGTCTTCATAGAGAGGTGTTTCAACTCTATGGAATGTATAGGCTCAAACTGGGCCTTAGTGAGAGCCTCCAGTACATGATCTAGACTCCACTCTGGGAGGACGTCCCTTCCAGGTGGACGTAACCGCCGAGTTCCCTTCAGAAAATGGGTCGCCAGTAAATAGGCCCTGGGGACATGGCATGCAGATATGGCTGCCAGGTACACTTTCAGCATAGAGGTGGATTTACCCACTTCCAGCAGTTCTTGCCCTATAGCAACTATTTTGCAAGTCCTGCAAGAGTTAAAGGGCAAGAGGGCAAGCAGGTTCTGTTGTGCTCAAGTCAGTAGTCGGAAGGCTACGGTGTGTATCGCATTTGGGATGTAGCCGGAAGGTATTGAGCCACGCCTGAAGTGCGCGCATATGGAGTAATCCCAGCAGGAGGGCTGATGAAGCTGCGGCCATCAGACCCAGCAACTTTTGGCACAACACTAGAGCTACTATCTATCCTTGCTGAAACAGGGATAGACAATTCTTTATGGTGGCCACTCTGTCGTCTGACAGGTAGGCTCGCATTGCAAAGTAGTCCAGCCGGAGTCCCAAGTAAACCGTACTTTGCACCGGTACTAATTGGATCTTGGCAACGTTGAGGGTGAGACCCATCCTTGACAGATGCTTTGTCACGATCGCCATGTGGGCCACTGCTCCTTCCTGCAACTGGGAACAGATCAATCAGTTGTCTAGGCAGTTCAACACCCTGATCCCTTGCAGTCGCAAAGGAACCAGGATGGCATCCACGCACTTTGAGAACGTGTGGGTGGCTAAGGAGAGGCTGAATGGCAGCACAGAAAACTCAGACACTTCCCTGAAAGGCAAAGTGTAGATACTTCCTGTGTGCGGGACGAACTGGAGGGGCTCGAACCAGGGCCGCGATGGTTGAGTTCACTGGTGGGAATTCCGCCAAGACTAGCACCCGTTTCACTTCACTCTGCGCCGAAGCCGGGTGGTTCCAAGAGGACCGTACCTGTTTCAGGAAATCAGGGAACGCCGGGAAGGGCTGAATGCGGGGCAGTGAAGACTGCATCCTGAAGACAGACCGGCGCGGTTCGGGCGCTGCCATCTAAGGTACTTGGAGAAACTTGGAGGTTTGCTCTATAAGCGCCAGGATCGAGCTAGGAAAAGGGGAAAGCCCAGCGTTCGATGTTTTGGAGTTGGGACCCGTCTCGAAGGTTAGGCTCTTGGGTATCTCCTGGTCTTCCTCAGCCACAGTCAGGTCTGGTTCTGAAACGTCCCGGGCGACCACCGGCGGTAAGGGCGGGGTCAGTTCTGGGGCATGTGGTAGTGGTGGAGCCGGGCCTGGAGCAGGTGGTTGGGCCAAATACTCCAGGACTTGAGCCATTTGGTCCATCAAATCAGAGATGTCCTGTGCTTGTTTTGACTGTTTAGCACTCTGCGTAGGAGACCTAGAGCGGCTGCGAGCATGCTGCGCCAGAGCCTGAGCGCATGGAATGCTCTGCGATGGGCTCTGGGAAAAATGGAGGATGGGGGAGACTGGGGCTCCCAGCACCACGGACAGCTCAGTCGAGCTAGCTGGAGAAGCTGCACCGGTGAATCTGGCGAGTCTGCTGCGTAGGACCCGTGGCTGCACAGATCTCACAAAAAGATGCATCTCCCTAGGCTGCAGAGGAGGTGCTTCTCCTCTGGAGGAAGCTTCCCTCCGCAGGACATGCAAGCATGAAACTTTGGCATGCTTGCCATCAAGGTCACACCACGTGCATGAGGTGTCAAGTACTGAGACACAAGTGAGCGAGAATATCAGTTTCCCAAGCACTGAGGGAATCCAGAAATGGAGGCCCCGAAGGCGCTGAAAGCACCGAGGGCACCAATCACCTAATGCGTCTGACATCGGAGCGTCGAGGCACCGAGGGCACCGAGGCTCTGAGGTCCCAAGGGTGTCGAAGTACCAAGGGCGCCTAACTAGAGCACCTCGGCACCGAAGCACCGAGGGTAGCAAAGGTATTGGGGGTCTGAGGCCTTGAGGGCCGAGGATGTGAAGCACCGGGGGGGGGGTTAACCAGTGGAGAATCAATGCACTGAAGCAGCGAGGGCACCGAGGCTCTGAGGCACCGAGGTGCAGAAGCATCGAGGGCTTCTAAATACTGGAGTGCTCAGGCACCGAGGGTGCAGGAGCACCAAGATCACTGAGTGCCGGAAGGTTCTGAGGCACCGAGATATTTTCTGATGCTAGGGGGATGCTGAGATTTGAAAATAATGATTTGAGGATCGTTATGTTCTGGGCAGGGGCAGCGTGGGGAAAAATCAATGAGAAGAAAATCATCCAGGGAGGGAGTTAAGGAGGATCCAGCACAGCACTTCTGACAGGGTATCGAATATCTTGAGGCTGCTTCTGCAGCCAAACGTCAGGCAAACAGAAAAGTAAAATTTGGAAAGCCACTGTACTCTTAAGAGGTGTCAGAGCACAGGATCAATGGGAATGATTTTAAATGCATTTGATATATTGGCTTTAGCCAGCCATCCATTTTTCCCAGCAATTTTGATTAAGGATATAGCGTGGTCGATTTTTGCATATTGCAGGGAGAAATCTTCGTGAGGGATTAACCCTTTTCGGTCCTATGCTGGACCAGGTCCGACATCATCAAAAAGACCTAAAGCACAGGTCTCTAGTTGTTTTTTCTCCAGAAAAAGCCGAGAAAACCATTGAATGGTTAAGTGAGACCGATAGGAGCCAAGAGAAGCCAAAAAAGCTGGGGCGGGGCTGGAGATGCAGAACTGAGTGCCCTGTTGATATGCAGTGTCTTTTAACCCTGTTTTACTGTGGGGAAAAAAAAAAAATTAAACAGCGCGTCTAAAATAAACTGCGCGTGTGAATATAAATTGGACCTAACGCGCCTGAGAAGCGCTCAATAAATGGACCGCTGAGGGTTAAACTATTGATGCTGGGTGTGGTGGAGTTAAGGGGAGCGGAAAGGTCAATTATCAGTCTCTTTTTGCCTGAGTATTTCCTTATTGCAACCTTGATAGGGTTAATGCGAAAGGTTGGTAAAGGAGGGGATTCAAAGAAGCCTATCATAAACTGGTTGGAGAAGCAGACACCTGGGCAAAGAAGTTTGGAGTGGTAAATGTCGCCGACCGGGGCTGGTTGAACTAGTTAAGTGGATCTCAGCTCCGGGGAAACGGCAAACAGATCATCATCCGATGAAACAGAATAATCCAGAATGTTGTCCATGATGTGTGCATGTACAATGAAATCGAAACACAAATGAGAGCTAAGTGAAGAGGGTATTTATAGTGCTAACAGTCTTAATTAGCTAATGTGTAAATTAAATGATTCAATTTGTTGACGCAGAGATTGGTGTCTGACCCTCCTCCCAAACTTTAGTTATGAACTTCATATATACACCAACATTAACACCACACGCAACATATAACACATAATACACACATGGGCGGGGCACACTGCCACACACAAACACACTCAACAGCCGAGCTGTGGGGTAGAACAGTCACCATGGCAGGCGGGTAGACTGAAGAGTTTATTTTATTATTTAAGGCCAAGCACAGAGTGGACTCAACAGCGGGACGTGGCAAAGCCGGGCTCCAGTGGGGGAAATCATGTGTCTCTTTTTTTTTTTTTTAGCTGCAAATAGCAGGAGAACCCACAGATGCTGTGGGTTAGAAAGCAGACGCAAGCGATGTAGACTGGTGAAAAAAGAGAAAGATTAACATTGCGCAACGATTATAGCTCAGTTCACAGAAGCTGAGTTACTGATTCCAGGGAAGTGGCAAGCTGACTTCCAGCAATATTTTTCAAAAATAAAGCAGGGGAACTCCAGTAAACTTGAGTGAGAGTTCTTTCATACAAACTTTCATCACAGCAACTGGACAGGTTAGTACCTTACCTTACTGCGGTGAGAAGCAAAAGAGGAAGTGAGCTCCGCAGAGTGACTATTTGTTCCCTCGGAAGACGGGTCCGAGAACATCACTCCCTGGAGGGGCCTATCGGCAGCTCTGATATGTGAATGCCTGACCTGTGGCAGGCATATACCAAAAGTATTGTTGGTGGTCGTCTTCGAATTGAAAGGGTGATTTCATGATTTCAGAAAAAAGAAATTTGGATTTGGATGTGGATCTTAAACGTAATTGTGTTTTTGATGCTATTTAACATCTATACACCAATAATGTTATTAAAAACTACAGTTAGAGAAAATATTTAATATCTCGCCCCTTTCTCTCTGCCCATATCTGATATATACCCAATATTTACCCACCGAATAAAAAGGTACGTTATTTGTACTTTTTTTCTTTTAATAATAAAAATGATCCATTCCGAGGTAGTTGTATTTGTTCAGTGTTTCTTATTATGTCATCAGTTTCTCTTCACAGTTCTCTTGCCCAAACTGCACAAGAAAAAATCTCTTACAAAATAATAGGCACTACATACATATATTAACTTTTAAACACAAAAACGAGAAGAACCTTTAGCATACCACAGCATTGCCAGCAAGAGAGGTTCCTGATACAGGTCAGGTATCTGGAAAATCCGCTGTTATAGTGATGTTGTACTGCTCGGATAGAAATCAACATAGCTACAAACCCAAATCTAAAATGCTGGTAGGGAGTTAACACTCCCACACCCCCACCTAGTGATGCCACTGGCTAAAATCCTTTAAACTTCAAGCCTCTTTAGTTTCCACACTCCATTCTAATAAGTGATCATTTATTAATCTGCTGTCGTATGTGACTGGCAGGTGCAGATGTTCTCAGTGACCCTGCTTTTAGAGTTGTTGTCTCTGTATGTTCCATGGCTTCAGCTTGCAGGGCAAGCACTACTGTTTCAACAGTGTCCACAGCTCAATTTTCTCCGACTAGATGCAAATCCAAACGGACATCTCCTTGCAGTTTTCATGCATTTTTATAATTTTTTTTCCCCTCCCACAAGTACATGTATAGTGAAAGAGATAAGTTGTCAGCTTTAGTAAATATGGGTAGATTTTATTCAATGTTATCTGTAATTTAGATTTTTTATACCAGAAACACAGTGCTGATGAGGCAATAGCCTGTTTAAAGTTGAGCAGTTAATGGTTTGAAGTATTGAGAAATTTAAAAGGCATCTGTAATTATACTGACAGATTCAGCCGACATAACCTGCTAGATAATTGAAGGCGACAGTTAGCGAAAGACTTTCACAAATAATGACACCTGCAATGGATATTTTTTCTTAACCAATCAAATGGTTTTGCCCTTCAAGGTTATGTTTTAGACTGGATAGCTTTTACTGCTTGAAATTTATGTTTAAGCCATTTTCAGGATTCTTGGGTCCTTTTATTATCTTATCACTCCACTCTCAACCTGATTGGCTGATTCGATCATTTACATTGTAACCTGAATTTACTTGACATCAAAGGGAATAAGCATTTCATCCTTGTCTGCTTAAGACAGGTGAAATGTATAGTTTTACCTATGAATTCATGATTGAGTGCGCGTAGTTAAAAGCTTATACAGTGACACTCTGATGTGAGGTGGTTTTAGAAAAGATGACTAAGGTGATGCGTTGACAGTAAAGTTTAAAGAGAAGAAGCTTGTGTCCCTACAGAATGACTGAAAATATCCCCAAATGCATTTCCCTGCATTAAAAAAAAAACCCCTACCCTTTCCCTGAGATACAGTGGAGCTTGGAGATGATCAGCAGAACGCATGTTTAGTTTGGTTGCTTGCAGCTCACAATACAAGTAGGTAATGTAATCAGACAGGACAGTCAACTAGGTCTGGTTCCTTATAAAGGACACAGTCCCACTGTTTGTAAATTAATGTTCAAACGATAACCTTGTTTTGTTTGAATCCCCTGAAACTCCTCTCGTTGATTCCTCCAGCAATCTGCACAAACAGCACTCCAGTTCCTGTCTTAGGGTAAGTGTTTCACAATCTAATTACTCTGATGTCTGGTTGCATCCTTAAATCAGCTTTGTTGGCTGTGTGTTCTTGTGCATCAGTACTATGGCGTGTGGGAGGGGGCTGCTCTTTCCTGTTTAATTATTCTGATTGGAAATGAGCAATTGCACTAACTGGCTGTGGTATTGACAGGTTTTCTTTCTTCTGATTGGCTGTTTGTGGCAGTGTTTTGGTGGCTTGGATTGGCTTCCGGGATGGAGTGGGCAGGGATTTTTTTTTTTTTTTCGTTTTTTTGTCTCCTCCCAGTACTGTGTGTGCTAAGGTTCCCTCTCCCTTTATTTGAGAGACTGCAGGTGTTGCTGTCTGCTTGTGAGTGTGAGAGAGAGGAGAAGAACACAGCATTCTCATCTCCCCCCTCAGGCTTTCCCTGTCTCCCTGTTCCTTGTCAACCCTTTCCTCCCTCCCGGACCAGCACCCATCTCAAACCGGACTGACCCAAACCTTCCCGGACCCTCCACCCACCACAATCCTTTGGGACACTTCCTAAACTTCATTCTGCCTTCTGAACCAGGTAAGACTGTACTGTAGATGTACTTTAAAACTGCTCACACTAGAGCCAAAACGTGCAACAATTTAAAGTGCCAGTATTTCTTTTAGTGTTCACAAGAGCAGTTTTACTCCTGGTTTTACACTTTTTTGGTGCAGAGAGCTAATATTCCCTAAAGCTGATCACCAAAGTCCACATTTCTGTGTGGGTCTATTTTGAAAAAGTGAGGACCAGTTAAGAATTTTAAATATGAACTGCTTTCAAATATATTTATATAGCGTCATATCTATAAATATGCAGTGTACATAGCATCCTATGTAATATGTTGTCTTTAGCCCTGACACATTTGCTGTTATTTTGCTATGGTTTTTCAAATGTTTCTTGTTTCTCCAGGGTCTAAATTGAAGTTAAATGTGCCTGCATGGTTTTCATTTTTCATTATTATTTTTGACATCTTTAATTTAGAACCTTTATAAGCCTTCAAGGAGGGAAGAGGGTTGTGTCCATGCAGCTGGAACTACCGTTACGAAATATAAGCTGGATAGCAAATGTAGTTTCTGATTGCATGCAGAGAAATTTAAACCAAGGAACAAAGTTGGATACAGATATTTTAACTGTAGTTGTGTGTCACTGTAAGGCATGTGTTGTATGATTGGGTTTAAAAAATATCTGAACTTTGGTTGATAAATGTTACAATATAAATAATAGCATAGTATGCACCACAGTAGGAAATGTCCATGAGATTTTAATTAATGAAAATAAAGACAGATTTGACAAGAAGCTTGACAATACAGTTTTTATTTAATGATATGTAAGAAGACATTTTGAAGGCTAAATGGCTTATTATATAAAGAATTGTCCAGAGCTAAATCAGGGTACCATTTAGGTAAAGCAACATAAGTTGCTGGTTCAGAAACAGTGGGCTGCATTCATCAAGGGCCAGTATGCCAATGAAATCATTTGAGTCCCGTGCATTTACTGGAAAGTCTTCTGCTTGCACAGCAACCTTTTATGGAATGCACATGTCATCTGAAAAATCAATACTGCAGACTAATTGCTTAAGTGTGTACAAGTATGTTCAAGAATCTAAGAAAAACACACAGCACAATCCACCAATGCAAGATGTGACCCCTATAAAGTAGAAGATTGTAGTGAGCAGGGTGTCTCTGCATGAATGGCTGTGGGGGAAATCTACTGGTTTGATCATTTATTTTTTCTCTGGTGTTGCTGCCCCAAGATTCTTTCTGGAGCAGTGGTAGAATCTTCTGTTGCTATGTCTCTAGAGACTTCTGGGTGTCTGGGTTGGGAATATTCTATTTACAATACATTTTTTGTAAAAAGTAAGACATTTATTTGTTTTTTTTTAATTCGTTGTTCGTCAAGGAGTTTATAATTTTTAATGTTCAAATACTAGGTCAGGGGTTTCCCAGTTTTCCAGACGGGCCATTCTACTGCAGCTTTAAAAGATGACATTGTCCAAATAGGAAAATAATTTAGGGTGGAGGTTTAATTGGCTCAAAATATGTGAACATGGTTGTTGATGGAAAAGGCCCAGTTAAACCCTTCTTAATTTATAACTCCCTAAGACATATCACATCGCTCAGCCTTCTGTCAAGTGTCGTTCTCTCTGTAACTGGGGCTTTGTCTTAGTGTGCAGTGTCCCTTGTCAAGTGCTTTTGTTTGGGGATGTCTCTTTGTATAAAGCATACAATGAGCCAAGCAGTGTACCCAGAAATCCTTGTTGTGCATCTTGTAACCAGCTATATACCAATAGTTTGCGTTCTCAATTTCACTAGTCAACAAAGTACATGTAATTGACCAAATATAGCAAATTGGTCTTTGCGTACTTTACTAAAAGCTGTTGTAGATAAAGATGCTGTTTAAATAAAGAAACATGTATCCTGTATGTGTAAAATAAATAAATAAATAAATAGGCTCAAAAGTGAACAATAATTATCTACTTCTCTCTTGAGAAGGAAAACATATCAGTTGTAGTAATAGTATAGTCTGCAAGAAGTGTACCTGAGTGCTCTGGCAAGCAAGCAATCTTTCTATAAAGTGATTGAAGCTAACAAAATGATTCCATAAATCGTACCTGTCATGCACTTCCATTCAATTTATCCAGTTTCGGTGACTATTTTTGTAATTTTAGTTTTAAAACTTTTTTTTAAAAACTGTTTATGTGAACTCTTTGGGGTTGACCTGCCAAGACTGAAAACATCATTATTATTATTATTATTATTATTATTATTATTATTATTATTTATCCAAGGCGACTTACAGAGATTAGGGTGTGTGAACTACGCATCAGCTGCAGAGTCACTTACAATTACTTCTCACCCGAAAGACGGAGCACAAAGAGGTTAAGTGACTTGCTCAGGGTCACACAATGAGTCAGTGGCTGAGGTGGGATTTGAACCGGGGACCTCCTAGTTACAAGCCCTTTTCTTTAACCTCTGGACCACACAGCCTCATATACAAGCATTATATACTGTAGCGTCGGGTCATTGAACTTGTGGGGGAACTGGGACTATTACATTTCATGTAAATAGTTGTATTCTTTGCCGCCTACCAGGCTGATGTAGTGAATTAGGTATACGCCCCGCCCGGAGTTTGGTCAGATCCGACTATTTAAACCGCAGCCTGCGCTCTGGGAGAGAGAGATAACGAGCTAAATAAATCCATTTGTACTAAAAGAGATAATAAACGGCACTTATTATCGGCACTTATTATCTCTTTTAGGACAAATTGATTTATTTAGCTTGTTATCTCTCTCTCCCAGATCGCAGGCTGCAGTTTAAAAACAGTCGGATCTGACCACACCCAACCCCCGTCCCCCCCCCTATCCGCACCAATCACTGTGCGGCACACAGACTCCGGGCGGGGCATACTTAGTGTAGCATCAGAGAGGGTCATAATATCATTCTGTGTATGAAAGTAACAGAATTGAAATATACAGAGGGGAATCTTAAACCATTCTTTGTGTCTTCTTGGTTTCTGGTCACAAACTCCCCCACTGACAAGAATGCTTTTAAAAAGAGTCTGCTAATAAATAAATAATAATAATAAGCGCCAATTCCTACCCATTTTCTAAGAGCAATAAATTGCACTTTCAAGCGCCAAATAAATCCTTCTGCAGCGTCTCCTACCTCCCACTTTTGTGTTTGTATTATGATATATATTAGCGAAAAGCAGTGTTTGATTGTTTGGCAAGGATGAGCGAGGTGTTGTCCAACATATTATTATTTTAGTGTTTTAAATACCTTGTGAGAATATATGACTGTCAGCTACTGACTGTTTAACTAGCTGACAGTCACGTACACTTAGTAAATCCGTGCAGAATGTGACCGAGGGATGATATAATAATTGATAGTTAGTCCCTCAGTCACAAATTATAAAAGATCTGCCATTTGGCTGCACTCGGTGAAGGGGTTCAGAGTGGAGAACGAGTGTGGAGAGGAGGTAATAAAGTAAAAACATAGAAATACCAATTGCTAAACGTGCTGGTTATTAAACCAGCACGATACTTGTTAGTGTTTATTGTTAGTTTGTTAGTTTTTTCTGTTTGAAAAAGCGTTTAGTTAATAAAACGCTGAGTGCCGGGGCGTCTCAATTTCACCCGCCAGTACCTGTATTTTGGTTTCAGTTTCTGGTCTGACATCACCATCCTGTTCACAATAGCAAACATGTATTTTCATTTTAAAATATGGTACCATATTAAAGACATAGAATTTTCAACCCTCACTTTCATGTAGTTTTGCGCTTCCTTTGTCATTTTACATGGGAGTGAAATTGTTGCCACCCCTTCAATGCCTGTCATTAACCAATCATCTGCTTTGCCTATTGACTGACATGCTTTGCAGCCAGTAACCCTGACACTGCTGAGGTGAAACAAACTAGCTACCACACTAGCTGAAAATAAGGAGACGAGGAAACCGTGTTGTCTCTTGAGGCATGGATTGTCACTTTTGATCCCAGCATTACATTCGTCTTGGACAGACTAGCATAATAAAGCTGCTGCAGTTGCCAACTTGTACTTTCTTTCCAAGTGTGCCTGAGACTGCCAGTTTTAATTGCCAGCAATTACGTAACCTTTGTCTATGGGCATGTTCTAATATTCAGCAGAGTAATAGTGCATATAGCAGTGTGGAGTAGTGGTTAGGGCTCTGGACTCTTGACCGGAGGGTCGTGGGTTCAATCCCAGGTGGGGGACACTGCTGCTGTACCCTTGAGCAAGGTACTTTACCTAGATTGCTCCAGTAAAAACCCAACTGTATAAACGGGTATTTGTATGTAAAAATAACGTGATATCTGGTAACAATTGTAAGTCACCCTGGATAAGGGCATCTGCTAAGAAATAAATAATAATAATTCATGTTCTTGCATCAGTATTTTTGGTATATTTCTCTGTAAAACTAAGGGAATCTCAGCAATCTTTTTTTTTTTTTAAATGAAGAATATCAAGCATACTCAGACTTGTTTAAATATATGAATGAAGGTCATTCTAAGCTGCTGTAATATTTATGTCTGAATGTGTTGAGAGGCACAACAAACAAGTACAGTATATTCTGTAGTCTGTTGATATGCTGCTAGTATATAAAATAGCCTGAAGTAAAACACAAACATCATAAAGATTTACCATGGTAAAAAAGCACAGAGAGGTATGGCAAAGTGAAAATGGGAAATGCATAGTCTAACCATGGGGAAAGCAGGTTCTGTATATGCACTATTACTCTGACTGTTACTCAGATTTAGCAACCTGGTAAGTACTGTATATTGTAACCAAGCTGTGTGAGGTCTGAGGTGTCTAAAGTACTTTAAATCTTTATGCGGTGTCAGCATTTCTTTCAACATACAGGGTTGTACATTGAAGTAATCTATTTTCGATATTTCTGGTATTTTTATGAACCCTAGACCATCAAAACTTTGGCCTGTAGTTACCGGAGTAAAGATTGGATCACATGTTTTGGTTGCTACTAGACATATTGGGGTAGATTTTCAAAGGCGACTAAGGACTCAGCTTTTTAGACGTTTGGACGGGGGTCTAGTGTAAGAGCGATTATCTAAAGCGTCTAAATTCCCACGTTCATGTCCTGCCCCGTCTATCGGCGTCTATCGGTTTTAGCTCATTACCATATTTTTATATGCGATTGTCAAACAGTTAGGGCCTCATGCACTAAACGGTGGTAGATTACCTGAAATACTGCGTGGTAAGAGAAACCCATACTGCCTGCAAAAAGGAAGACGTGAACGCTCTATTCACTAATATAATAATATGCAGGAATAAGGCGAGCTAAATTATTTATTTGCCAGTCATCATAGCACAGGAAATGCTGCACGCATTGCACACCCTTTATTTTAGTATATGGGCACTCCAAAGGACAAATAGTCTGACTCTCACTTTGTCAGAATGACGGCGACCAAGGAGGCAGCAGCCGGCACCAGCTACATCTTCAGTGGGTCTCCGTAGGATAAGGGGAGGCGGCCTAGTGTTACGCAGAATTCTGTATCCCCATAGAATTCTGTATCCCCTTAGATTTGACGCCTGCATGATCAAGATCGCTATACATGAACGCTTGACGTTTCTGAACAGTATTTATATGTAATAAAATTAAAATGTGTTTTAAAAGAAAAATACAGTTTTATAAGGTTACTTTTAATCAAGGGTTTTGTGTATTGAGCAACGCGGGAGGCTGAGCATACTTTAGAAAATCAGTGGGGTTAAATGTGCTGTTTTATTTTGCTATAGAATTAGTTTGGTCTTCTTTTCAATATTTGTTGCAAACTACAGCAGATCTCAATGACCATGCTTGAGAACACAGCGGGACTCGGGCACAGGAATATTGCTCATCCACGTCCAGCTTTGAAAAACTGCATCTGCACAGGCATGGAATCATGCGGGGATACAGAATTCTGCGTAACACTGGGAATGTCTTGCTTTGAGACGGTCAAAGCGGAGAAACAGAAAATAGTTAACTGAAAACAAATATTTGTTTGTTCACCTTTATCCCCTTCTGGTTAATTTTGAAGGTACTCCGGTAGCAAAACATTGGCTAAATATAAATGTGTTTCTCTTAAAGGGATTGCAAGTGTGCGGTTTATTTCTTTTTTTCTTTTAAGAAACTTTAACCTTCCAGCTGCTTATCCGGCGATTTCGACGTGCTGCACAGGCTACACACAATGTGTGCAGTACTCACTGTTGTCTTTTCCATGACAAAAATGCTAATGTTTTCAGGGCCGAAATAATTCAGTGTAATTCATGTGTTAAAAGAGCACAACTGTATCTTAGCTGTTTTGGCAGTACAACGTCATAATGGAAAAAATACAGTACGGATTTTATACAGCACTGTCTATTCCTACAATGTACGAGAAAGCAACATGTTTGGAATCTGAATGAAGGAAATGATTATCTAATACATTTCACGTGCAGTCATCTTTTGGTAAGTTGCATTTTCAGCATCATATCATTATGTACAGTATTACAACACTGTATGTTAAAATATTGTCCTTAATCCACAAAACCAATGAAATACATCCTATGTAGCCTATATTTGACATTTTTTTGTAGTGTTCTGTGGAACATGGGCAATCGTTTATCCTGGAAAAAATTAAATACAGTACCTGAAAGCAGATATACACGTTTATCATGTTTCCCACACAGCACTACTTGTGGTCTTCTCTAGTTATATTGTGATTTAGACAGACACCGCCTGGTTTCAATAACCGGTAAACTTAACACGTGCTGAGACACTTAGGAAAGTTAGCACCTTTAAGTAAATATGTTTTTTTTTTTTTATCAAGTCCCTTCCTTGCGGTATTAGGGGACAGAATTTGAATACATTTCCATGGATTACCATTATTAATTGTATGTGAATGACTTGCATGCGGTATCTTTTTCATTTCGCGTGCAAAGTCATTTGCTGCTGGTTAGTAAATATAGCAGGTGTACAAAGCACACAGTAATGGGCTTACTGCGTGGTAAACTGGTTACCACTGTTTAGTGCATGAGGTCCTTAGACTCTGTCTAAACAGTCATTTAGGCGTCTAAAGTTAGAACTGCTCCAATGTCGTGTGGAGCAGGTCTACAGAAAGGTTGCTGCTGTCACTTGCAAGAACACAGTGGTAAGCGGAGACAGGTGTGTTGTAATGGTTGTAATGTTTGTAAACATCATTTACATTTATCTTAAACAAATCTCGAGTCAGAATCATGTATTGATTGCTGAAAAAGAATTAGGTTTGTGTGTATACAGTTCATCCCTTACAAAAAAAATCTATAGTATTACTATAAGATCCTATAGGATTTCTAGAGTGCCCTTTAGTATTCCTATAACATCCTATAGTATTTGTATAGTATTTCTGTTTGTACTACTTCGTTCTGTAGTGTTGTATAATATTTACTATAGAATTATATAGTTCTCTATAGTATGTCCCTAAGATTCTTATAGTAAAACTATAGAATTCTTGTCATAAGGGATTATACGTTAATTTATGTTCCCCAAATTCACATTTTATGTGTTTTCTCAACACTTCATCACATTTGTTTTTGGAGCTTACTCAAAATTACATTCATGTTTTTATTACAGGAAATAAACATGGACAAATCAGAACAGTACCATGTTGATAATGCGATCAATAAGCACGAAAAAGTCCTCAAGTAAAGAGCAATAACAGACATTCAAAAGGGTTTAAGTAAATTATCAAGTAGTATTTATGTATTGATACGGGGGTACAGCATACCAAAAGTTTTCATTCAAATTAAGTTGCACTATAACACAAATTCATTTTCTCTGTCCCTTTTGCATGGGGAAAAAAATACTGCACTTTAAAAATTCAATAGTGTTCCAATGCAAGGTCTGATGCTTTTTTTAAATACATGGAGAGTATCATAAATTAAAAGATGAGATATTTATCTAATAACAAAACAAAATCGCCTCATTACTAAATGAAAAACAAATTCCATATTTATTTTGTTTTTCTGAGGATGCATCTGGCTACCTTTTGAGCAGAGCATTTGCCTTTCTCATCTGACGCTTTTATTTTGACTGTAGTGGGTTTGTCAGCTCCCTTTCCTTCTGCAGCGGGAGAGGTGGGCATTGCACTTTGAGTTGCAACGTCTAAAACTTAGACAAAACGCATCACTTCCCGTTGATCTGCATACATTGTAATATGCAAAAGTAATTTACATAGACAGCTAGCTGACTAATGTCTAAATGTTTGAAAAGCACCCCCTTCTCTTGATGTCTAAATCCGATGCTAACATAAGAGAGAGGTTGGGTGTCGATGCCATGAATAGTAAACTTAGACATCTCAATGAAAATGTAGTCCTCTAAGAAGACGTGTAACTTTGGACGTTTGACTAAAATTTAGTCACCTTTGAAAATCTACACCACTGGGATAGATTTTCAATGGTGACTACATTTTAGTCAGGCGTCTAAAGTTACACCTTATCTTAGATGGGCTTGTTAGAGCCGTGACTTTCCAATGTGACTGTTGTATGTTGACGTTTCTAGATGACCAGGGGTGCTGTTTGAGCACACAGATGACCACAACCCTCCATATGGTTACATTGGATTTAGACGACGAGCAATCAATGTGATTTTCAGAGTTTTAGACTTTAGCCTGTTCGCCGTCTATGCAGTTTATTATGTATGCAAATGAACAGTAAATGATGCATTCGTCTAAATGTAGACGACTACACACAGATTTGTGATGACCAGGCAGCATCATCAGGCAATGTGAGCCTGTGCCTCAGTACTGCAATCTCCTGGCTCCTGCTGCTGCGCTTTTGCAACGTGAGAGCGATTTCAACTCGCTGAATTGTGACATCTAAATACATCTAAATACTGCCATAGTAATACTGCTACTACGAGGATCTACTTATGGAGACCATTTGCCTCTCGGCCTTCTTCGGTCCTCTCAGAAGCTCCGAATTCACTGTTTCTTCTGCTTCTAGTTTCCCCGCGGTGGATGTTCGTTTCTGTTACCTTTTCTTCTATTACAGACGCCTACATCATTCGGCTACGTACCTCCAAGATGGATTAATTTCGGCGTGGTCAGTTCATTCAGCAGTCAAGTATCGAGTCCACTATCCCCTTTCTTTTCAACGGCAAGGTATCTCCCCAGGAGGAAACCCACCCCGACCCTCTGTTCATTGATTCCTCTCGCTCGATCATCACTCATCACTGGTTCTCAACCCACCTCTCCACCCTCATCTCCAGAGCAGCCCTCCCTCCTCGGCTCTACACCCCCATTCATTCCGTATAGGCACAGCCACCTCCACCGCGAGGGCCAGAATCAATCACAGCCTGATCAAGAATATGGGGAGCTAGTCCTCTTCTGCAGTGGATTCTTAGCCATTCATCCTCCTCTGATATAGTTGCAGCCCATTCTACAATTGCTAGTATGCCCGGAGTGGGGGCTTCCTGTCTGCCGGGGCCACCAGAGGTTTTCCCCTAATCAGCCTCAAGGGGTTTTTTCCTTTCCACTGAGTGGCAGGTATTCACATAGCCAGACCTACTAATAATTCCTAACCACCTCTGTTCGTTCTGTTTGTCCTTCTAGCGTTTTGTATATGTTATGCATTGGCATGTGTTCTTTGTTATTGTCTCACAGTGCAGGTGTTTCACGGAGTCCATCCTTTGGTGGTCAAGTGATCTCACTTCCCCGACCTCAGGTGCAGGCATCCGCCTACCTTCTTTCCAATGGGGGGATTCTCACCGCCGTGAGTCAGAGCGGACCCCCAGCCACACACTATCCTCATGCGCTTACCTTACCTCACCAAGTGAGGCTCTGTTCTATCCATTCCTCTCTTCGGGACGTGGCCGTGTTACGCTTCCAGTGCTCGAGTCCCATACTAACCTGCATGCTTTCTCCTTACTTCAGGTCCCAGGCAGCGCGGAGTCTCAATCACTGGGTTTAATGAGCGCCTCTTTACAGAAGCCTCAGATGCTGGGTACTCTCCCGAGGGGCGACTCGCTCGTACTTCCATTTCATGTCCTGGCGCCCAGGACCGGTTTCCTCTCCCAAGGGTTGGCTCTTCGAGTATTAACCGTCGTATATGTTTTTCAGTAACTGGGCTTCGCCCCTGGGATTCGTTGGTTATGACCAACAGCAACCACCTTTCTATCCTAATTTCCAGCCCGGGCCATCGGCCCACTACTAATTCTGGGCTTTGCCCGCTCCTGTATGTGTGTGTGTGTGTGTGTGTGTGTGTGTGTGTATATATATATATATATATATATATATATATATATATATATATATATATATAAAATATACACACAACACACTTAAAATAGAAAGTGCGTAGATCACATAAAACCTAACCATGATAAAATGCCTGTACATAGATGGGTTTTTAGTTGTTTTTTTTTAAATCAACGGTTAAGAACCCTATGCTGTCCTATATTTCTCCACATTGTCAGAAAGATTGTGTAAATGTATTTGTAAGTTCCATTTATGTTATAGCCTATATTATGTTGCATATCCTTAAACACATGTTTGCTATAATATTAATTCACATATACCACATATAGCTAACTTTTGTTTTAAACTTGAAATTTCAAAATTGTGGTATCCTGGTTTTATAGGAGTGGTTCTCTTAGTACTAAGCCCTCACGTCAGACTTGACTAGAAAATAAGCAAACCAAATCTGCAGAGAATTTTTTTTTTACCCACAACCAAACAACAACACATGCAGACTACAGAAACATTTACATGCGTCTCCTGAACACTATTAAAAATGACATGGCAACATTGTAATGTTTTGAACAAAGTTGTTATTGAAGTATTAACATTAGGCTACATTGTAACTTTCTGTTTTGAACTGAACGATTACATGTTCAAAATATGCTGAAACTGTTGAAAACAATGTATAGGGCTGTAAAGCCTACTTTTTCTTTGGTGTCTGCAGGTTTATTTCCCGTTACCAACAAAGTGCACGCTATTATTATTATTATTATTATTATGCATTAATGTATTTATTTATTGGCAGACGCCATCACCCAAGGCGACTTACAGCTGTAACAAAATATCACATTAAAAAAAAAAAATCACAATACAGTTAAGATTTTAGATTAGCTGGTGCTTTTATTTTAGAATAATATTACTCAAATAGAAGGGGGCATGGTAATCCAATACAAAATAAATGAGTATTTTTTCAGTCAGCAGATAGATTTTGCATACGTCCTCTATACACTATTTATACATTTTATTTAGACTTTAATAACAAAAAATAAGACTACCTACATTTTTAATCAGTATAGTATACTGAGCATCAAAAGAAACATATCACTTATATTTGAGCATCAGAAGAAATGTATCACTTATATTTGAGCATCAAAAGAAACATATCACTTATATTTGAACAGAAAAAGAAAATTCACTAGATGTGATCGAAACATGACAAAGATCAGGTGCAGTGACTTTTTATTGTGCTGATTAGCAACTGACATCACAAAGATGCTGCAAAATGATCTGTCAATCCTGGGCAGGTGTTGTGACTCTTGGTCTCCCAGTTCATTGACAGACTTTTTATTGTGTTGTCTAAAGTTATGGGGGGACGGGGGATTCTGTGAAAGTCACAGGATAGTAGCGTGTGTGGCTACCGTTGGAAGCAATACAAGCAGCACATCTGTGACGCATGCTTTGCACCAGGTTTCGGATGTTGTCTTGTGGAATCCTGGCCCATTCCTCTTGTAGTGCCTGGATAAGCATCTGCCTGTTCATTGGTCTCCGAGTCCTAGATGCCACACGTCTCCCATGTCTCCCAGTTTGTGGCCTGTCATTGAGAGAGTGGGTCTGGTTATACCGTCTCGCCAGGTTTGAAATTGCTGGCTGTGAGCACCCAAAACGACGAGCCACAGTACGCTGCTCTAGTCCAGCGTCCAACATGCCGATTGCATGAAGGCGCTGCTCTCTTGACAGATGTGGCATTGTTTTTTTTCTGTGATTTTCTTTATTGCTTTTATTCAAGCTTGCAATTCAACAGCTGAAATCACTCCATATCCAGTGTCCAATCAACTGTCTCACTAATTAGGTGAATAAGAGCATATGCTTCAGTCATAGTCACTCAGGCGTGTCATGGATGAATGATCGAATGATTAAAAAGAAACCAAAAACATTTTGGCAATGTCAATCATTTATATACCTTATTTTTTCGAAAATAAATGGGTTATAATAGTGAAGTTTCTTTTGATACTTGGTATATAATCAGCTCTTCTTTGTGCATCTCGTATGCATGGCAACCACTTCTACCAATAAATCCGCTATTGTGCGTTGGAAGAGTTAGAGAAAAACATTCCGTTTTATTGACTTAGATGTCAGTTACACCCAGTTGAAGCAGGTTTAACTTTCGGCGTCTAAACTACTGTTTTACAACGTCTACATACTCTGAAAAAAATGTTAATGAGGTCAGTATAGAATAGACGCCATTAGACGACAATGGACACCTAAGTGCATCAGGTGAACATTTTAGAAGCTTTAGAAAATCGCTCTTACACTATACCAGTGACGTAGCTGGGGGGGGGTTAGGGGTTTGAACCTTCCCCGAAATGCATTATTCAATGACGTGGGAGAAAAAAAGAATGTCAGCGACACTGTAAACCCCCGTCACAATGCTAGCCTCTGATCCGTGAGCTGTTTGCTTCGCGCCCGCCGACCCTCAGCAGCACACCCAAAGTCAGTTAAACCCATATCTAGTTGTAATTGGGCAGAGTCTTGTCATTTTTACACCAGATTGAGCCTTCGACTCCTTTGATTGGAGAAGGTCTGTGCACGTACTGTTCAAACTGACGTCCAAGTTGAAGATTAATATAGATATTATAGAAAATACAAAACATAATTGCCGACTCTGAAAAAAATTAATGCTTTTAACTGCATTTTGAAGATATGTATGGAAATGCATATCACTCAAAGGACGAAATGGTTATTGTAGCCTTCAGAAAAGAAGGTACAACGAAATTAATTATTTTTTAGTCCCGTGCAAATCATGCTTAAACGGCTATTGTAAACCCGAGACCTATAAGTATTAGTACTCGACAAGTTTGCAATGAAAAACAGGAGGATGGACTTGGGGATCTAAACACCAGGTAAGGTAGGTTATTATTTCTGTTATTTAATGTGTATGTTTAGTAACTGCATAGTAATGGTTATAAATGTGATTGTGAGGTGAAACATCACGGTTTTTAACAGGGTGATTTGGAGTACATTGCACATTTGGGGTATTAATTTTTACATACAGAAACAGTTTTATAAATTATTACTAGGCTGTCAAGCGCTTAGAAATATATCGCGATTTAATCTTGAGATTAAAAAAAATGAATCTCAGTTAATCTTATTTAATTGACACACATACTTCATCCATCTCATTTAAGTTTTTGTAATGTTGGAATGCATTTTCTAATGTTTTGACTCGGTCATAGTATTTGCACTGTTCAGATTTATTTTATTGATGTTATTAGTGTAGAATTAATACAACAAAAATGATTCATTGGAACTTGTTTTGTACTGCGCAGCTAATGCAACTGTAGCTTTAACTACGCACTGTGACGTGGCTGCTGAACTGTGGGGAGTTTGTTGATGTCTTGGGACGAGGGGGAGAGAGCGTTACCACGGGGTACTTTGAGCAAGTTTCATTGAGCTCTGTACGTTGTAATTAAAAGTAACAAACCTCTGCCAAAGAAATAAAGAATACTGTATCGCTAAGAGAGACAAGACAGGAGTGCGAATTAATCTCCCCAAAAGTTACACGTTAATCACAGAAGTTAATTGCTATTAATTGACAGCCCTAATTATTACTCCACAATGGGCAGCAGTGTGGAGTAGTGGTTAGGGCTCTGGACTCTTGACAGGAGGGTCGTGGATTCAATCCCGGGTGTGGGACACTGCTGCTGTACCCTTGAGCAAGGTACTTTACCTATTTGTTTATTTAGCAGACGCCTTTATCCAAGGCGACTTGCAGAGACTAGGGTGTGTGAACTACGCATCAGCTGCAGAGTCACTTACAATTACTTCTCACCTGAAAGACGGAGCACAAGTGACTTGCTCAGGGTCACACAATGAGTCAGTGGATGAGGTGGGATTTGAACCGGGGCCCTCCTGGTTACAAGCCCTTTTCTTTAACCACTGGACCACATAGCCTCCTACTAGATTGCGCTAGTAAAAACCCAACTGTATAAATGGGTAATTGTATGTAAAAATAATGTGTAAAAAATAATTGTATGTAAAAATAATGTGATATCTTGTAACAATTGTAAGTCGCCCTGGATAAGGGCGTCTGCTAAGAAATAAATAATAATAATAATAATAATAATAATAATAATTACCCATGTGGAAAAATCTCCCCATTTACCCCATGAGGCCAGCACTTGTATTCTTGTTATAAGGCAGAACCCCTATTGCTCCTGATTACAGCATTATAAAGGGTGAGCACTGTACTCAATACTAGTATTATACTTACGGATGGTACAACATTTTACAGATTACACAAACCAAGCAGGTCTATTCAATTAATCTAACCTGTGGCAGTACTTCTACCACTTAAATCATTACAAAGGCCAGTAAAAAAAAAAAAAAAAAAAGTAAAATCCCAGGTTTGATCCTATTTTAATATGAATATTTTAATTTGTTATTTAGGTCTGTCACTGTTAATATCAGTTGAATAGACATTGTTCTATTCTAAAACCGTACGGCCAACATTCATTTAAACAATGATAGCATTTTAGTTCTGTAACTTGCAGCATGCCATGTGGGTCTCTGAATGCAATTTCAGCTGCTAGATACCTTGTTAGGCAGCTAACCTTGTTTACACACGCACATCTTTTCAGGGGAAAACAATCTGTGCTCCAAATTGAAAAACTTGACCACGCTCTGTTTAAATTTCAGCAGCTTTAACATATAATCAAGAGTTTCTAGATCTTATAGACTAATCCTACCCAGCAGATTGGAAAGCAAGACTCTTCCCCAGTGTCTGCACTTAAGAATAACCACTCAACAGGAGGTAAATGAATAGATCAGAATAGAACTCATAAGAAGCACAATGACTAAATATACTGTGCTGCAGAAGAGGGATTAGCTGCAACGTATGTCTGCACACACTAGCAGAACTATTAGCTACCCGTAAGGGCAGCACAATGGATTTAGAACTAATACTGTGTCTGGTTACAGGAGTACATTTCTATTATTAACTCTTTAATGTTAGTGTATCTAACTGAATAACTCCATAAATCTTACCTGTTTTGCACTTCTATTAGGTACACAGATTTCACAAGTGCAGTTTTAAAAGAAACACATGTTATAGCCAACCTGTATTTTTACAAAATGAAACCTGGTATAAGACTTGGTTAAAGAAAGGTCTCAGTTTCCATACCTTACTTTCAAAAAATCTGTTACATTTCACCTCAACAGTGTCTTCTGGGTTAAAACATGTTACTGGCGGAATGTTTGACAGTCAATAGGGGAAGCAGCTGATTGGTTAAAGACAGGAAAGCAGGCATTTAAGGGTTGGGGACAATTTCACTCTCCAGGTGAAGTGCATGGCTTGTAAGCAGAGAATGTTTGAATCTAGCAACATATCTATTTTAAAATAAGAATACATGTTTACTACAGCATTTCTTTTGTTCAAAGGTGCATATTTATAACAAATGCATAACAGGTAAGAATTATGGGATTAGTTTGTTAGCTCCAAGCACTTTATCACATTTGCCGCAGGATCTAAGTGTTGCTAGCTTCTTTGTTGCTCTTTTTTCACCCTCAAGTAAAAGAAACAGCGCATTAGAGAGTCTTGCATGATCCCTGTGCTAAGTCAAAAATTCAAATATGGGTAGCAGCAGTTAATGTGTTAAGAGTCACTTAAATGCTAGCCTGAAGTATAAGGCTGCTGTCTCTGTAATGTTTATGGGAGCTTCACAGTGCATTTGGAATGCTACTGCATTGCCATTGAAGATCATTTGGAAAGGGTTAGCTTTTACTTTACAAATGTGCCTACTTGACATTTGCATTATACTCTGAGTTCCAGTTTTCAAATACTTTACAATATTAAGTCAGCAATTCCTTCATGTGCAATTTCTGTAAGCCGATGGAAGGATTAAATTAAATACACAGTGATTTTTTTCTTTAAGAGGACTGCTCATTCAGAAATATAACCTACTAGCTGAAGTATCCGGCATTGCCTGGGGAAATTCAATATTTCAATATTTTAAGCATGACAAATTGGGGAACGGTAGCCTTATGGGTGTCGCACAATGCGCATTCCCTTATTTTTAACTTTATTTATTTATTTTTTGGGGACATTTTTACATTTTTTAAATATTTTTGTTCTTTTATATTTTTTTTGGTTTTGTGGGTTTCTTTATTTTGAGATACATGGCTACTGCAGTGATGCAGCAATGGGGGTACTAAATAAAGTACCCCAGGGGTCAGCATTTTGAATCCAAACATAGTCCTCAGCCTTCCCCTGGATGAAAGAGGAGGACAGTTTGGTTGCACTGGCTCCTGCAAGGTCTGAATGCATAAAGGAACAGGCAGACAGACCAACTTTCTTCTTTATATATTAAGATTTAACAAAGCATGACATCTAGTTTTGCCATGTTGGGGGCATTTGTTTAGTAATAGAGACATGGTTTATTATTAGAGCTATGTTGATGACAAGGAGGAAATGCAGTGCAAAAGCAAACTGACATTTATTTGTGGTAGAGAATTCATATTTTGAAGGCAACAAAGTAAAATGTGTCATCAGAATATCCTAATAAAACATATCTGTATTTAATCAATGAGGAACAATTTTGATATTCAGGTTTAAAGGTGGCAGATATTAAGATTACTTCAGGAACAGACCAATGTACCTTGTGTTGAGTCTTTTTAGACTTCTAAATAAAGCTGACAAAAGTAACCAAGGGTTTCTATGGCAGTTGACGCAAACAGGCACATATCTTGCACAGAATATTGGTACTCTGGCATATTAACCCAAATGATGATGATAACCTCTATACAGCATATATATATATATATATATATATATATATATATATATATATATATATATATATATATATATATATATATATATATAGATATATATATATATATATATAGATATATATATATATATATATATATATATATATATATATATATATATATATATATATATATATATATATATATATATATATATATATATAGATATATATATATATATATATATATATATATATATATATATATATATATATATATATATATATATATATATATATATATATATATATATATATATATATATATATATATATATATATATAGTGCCGTGAAAAGGTATTTGCCCCTGTATGATTTTCTGTATTTTTGTATATTTGACACCGAATGTTATCAGATCTTCAACCAAAACCTAATATTAGATAAAAGGGAGTGAACAAATAACACAAAAATTTGATACGTATTTAATTTATTTATTAAAGAAAGTTAGGCAACACCCAATGCCCCCATGTGAAAAAGTAATCGCCCCCTTAGACTCAATAACTGGTTACGCCACCTTTAGCAGCAATAACTGCAACCAAACACTTCCTGTAGTTATTGATTAGTCTCTCACAGCACCGTGGAGGAATTTTGGACCACTCCTCCATGCAGAACTGCTTCAACTCAGTGACATTTGTGGGTTTTTGAGCATGAACTGCTCGTTTCAGGTCCTGCCACAACATCTCAATGGGGTTTAGGTCTGGACTTTGATTAGGCCATTGCAAAACTTTAAATTTCTTGTTCTTCAACCATTCTGATGTAGACTTGCTTGTGTGTTTTGGATCATTGTCTTGCTGCATGACATGCATGACCCAGTTGCGCTTCAGCTTCAGCTCAGGGATGGATGACCTGACATTCTCCTGTAGAATTCTCTGATACAGAGCAGAATTCATGGTTCCTTCAATGATGGCAAGGCGTCCAGGTCCTGATGCAGCAAAGCATCCCCAAACCATGACACTACCACCACCATGCTTGACCGTTGGTATGAGGTTCTTACTGTGGAATGCAGTGTTTGGTTTTCACCAGACATAACGGGGGCCCATGTCGGGCCAAAAAGTTCCACTTTTGACTTATCTGTCCATAGAACATTGTTCCAGAACTCTTGAGGATCATCCAGGTGCTTTTTGGCAAACTTGAGACAAGCATTCGTGTTCTTCTTAGTGAGCAATGGTTTCCGCCTTGCTACTCTGCCATGAATCCCATTTTTGCCCAGTGTCTTTCTGATGGTGGAGTCATGAACACTGACCTTAGCCGAGGCGAGAGAGATTCCTGCAGATCCCTGGATGTTGTTCTAGGGTTCTTTGTGACTTCCTGGACGATTTTACGCCTTGCTCTTGGAGAGATTTTGGCAGGACGGCCACTCCTGGGAAGATTTCACTACTGTCCCAAACTTTCTCCATTTGGACAAAATGGCTCTGACTGTGGCTTTGTAACCCTTTCCAGACTGATAGGCATCAACAACTTTTTTCTGGAGGTCTTCAGGAATTTCTTTTGTTCGTGGCATGATGTGCCTCTAGAACCTGTGTACTGACAACTTCACTCTGATGTTAAGGGCCAAAGTTAGTCAGATTTATATTGTGCAGGGCTGTCCCAAATCAGGCCTGGTTGTTAACCAAAGTACTCAAACAGCTGACTCTAATTATCTCTTTAATTGGGTTGAGTTAACTGGGGGGGGGCAATAACTTTTTCACACCTGAAGATTGCATGTTTGATTACCTTGCACACCAAACAAATGAAAGAAGCACCAGACTTTAGTGTCATTTTTTCTCTGACTCCCTCTATATACTACTACAACCCACAAAAAAAATCTGACCAAATACAATGTAAAAAATGTGCAAAAATGCAGAGAATCAGACGGGGCAAATACTTTTTCACGGCACTGTATATATATTGCCCTGTTAAGAGCAAGCGTCAATAACAGCAAAGACATTGTGCTTCATAGTCTACATGAATATGGAGTGTCTGTGCAATCTGCTCACAGAAAACTCAATTTAAAGGGAATTTACACCACTACTGCAGTTTACAAATTAGTTTTCTCTTATCTATTGGTGTAAACAGGGCCGTATTAAGTTTGATGGGGACCCCTCTTAGCATATTCAATTCCTTCCCTTTGCTAGTTTACCACCACCCATGCCTGATACCAAACACTCTATTGTTAATTTACCCTGGGTATTTCAGTTCCCGTTTTTATATATATATATACAGTACTGTGCAAAAGTTTTAGGCAGGTGTGAAAAAATTCTGTAAAGTAAGAATGCTTTCAAAAATAGACATGTTAATAGATTATATTTATCAATTAACTAAATGCAAAGTGAGTGAACAGAAGAAAAATCTAAATCAAATCCATATTTGGTGTGACCACCCTTTGCCTTCAAAACAGCATCAATTCTTCTAGGTACACTTGCACAAAGTCAGGGATTTTGTAGGCATATAGTCAGGTGTATGATTAAACAATTATACCAAACAGGTGCTAATGATCATCAATTCAATATGTAGGTTGAAACACAATCATTAACTGAAACAGAAACAGCTGTGTAGGAGGAATAAAACTGGGTGAGGAACAGCCAAACTCAGCTAACAAGGTGAGGTTGCTGAAGACAGTTTACTGTCAAAAGTCATACACCATGGCAAGACTGAGCACAGCAACAAGACACAAGGTAGTTATACTGCATCAGCAAGGTCTCTCCCAGGCAGAAATTTCAAGGCAGACAGGGGTTTCCAGATGTGCTGTCCAAGCTCTTTGAAGAAGCACAAAGAAACGGGCAACGTTGAGGACCGTAGACGCAGTGGTCGGCCAAGGAAACTTACTGCAGCAGATGAAAGACACATCATGCTTACTTCCTTCGCAATCGGAAGATGTCCAGCAGTGCCATCAGCTCAGAACTTGCAGAAAACAGTGTGACCCTGGTACACCCATCTACTGTCCGGAGAAGTCTGGTCAGAAGTGGCCTTCATGGAAGACTTGCGGCCAAAAAGCCATACCTCCGGCGTGGAAACAAGGCCAAGCGACTCAACTATGCACGAAAACACAGGAACTGGGGTGCAGAAAAATGGCAGCAGGTGCTCTGGACTGATGAGTCAAAATTTGAAATATTTGGCTGTAGCAGAAGGCAGTTTGTTCGCGAAGGGCTGGACAGCGGTACACGAATGAATGTCTGCAGGCAACAGTGAAGCATGGTGGAGGTTCCTTGCAAGTTTGGGGCTGCATTTCTGCAAATGGAGTTGGGGATTTGGTCAGAATTAATGGTCTCCTCAATGCTGAGAAGTACAGGCAGATACTTATCCATCATGCAATACCATCAGGGAGGCATCTGATTGGCCCCAAATTTATTCTGCAGCATGACAACGACCCCAAACATACAGCGAAAGTCATTAAGAACTATCTTCAGCGTAAAGAAGAACAAGGAGTCCTGGAAGTGATGGTATTGCCCCCACAGAGCCCTGATCTCAACATCATCGAGTCTGTCTGGGATTACATGAAGAGAGAGAAGCAACTGAGGCTGCCTAAATCCACAGAAGAACTGTGGTTAGTTCTCCAAGATGTTTGGGCCAACCTACCTGCCGAGTTCCTTCAAAAACTGTGTGCAAGTGTACCTAGAAGAATTGATGCTTGATGCTGTTTTGAAGGCAAAGGGTGGTCACACCAAATATGGATTTGATTTAGATTTTTCTTCTGTTCACTCACTTTGCATTTAGTTAATTGATAAATATAATCTATTAACATGTCTATTTTTGAAAGCATTCTTACTTTACAGCATTTTTTCACACCTGCCTAAAACTTTTGCACAGTACTGTGTATATATATATATATATATATATATATATATATATAATATATATATAGTATTCTAAATTATTTATATTTTTCAAAATCCAAGGCCCCGGGCTGCAGCCCCTAAGGCCCCGGGCTGCAGCCCCTAAAGCCCCTGCGTTAATCCAGACCTGGGTGTAAGATGCATGACATGGACCATCAAAGACTGGCAGAAGGTGTTATGCTACTGCAGGGATGAAAATAAGACTCCTATTGCACAGCAGTTTCACCCATTCCAGGTTTTAAAATGAGCTTAGCCCCAGTGTATAGTTAGCAAGCTCAGGTGTGTCTTAAACTCCTAGTAAAACAGGAATGGATCTCTGCTATCTGTCTGATATGCTTATACAGTATCTGTTTATCAGTTCTTAATCAGACTCATTCCTCAAGTAAAGATCTTCAAAAACAATTTGGCACAGAGACAGACACAGAGAAACTGCATTTTAAGTGCTTCAGCCCACTTTAATAAAGACAAGTAATACAAAATACAAAACAAAAAGGCCTGCCCTGCCACACTGTCCAAACCAGTAAGTATTGTGTTTTTTCTGCAGTGTGAAAGTATTAATGAAAGTAACAGTGGTAGTTGGTGTGCTAACGTTGCATGGCATCTAAATTAACCATATGTTTCTTAGAGTTCAGTTTGCTACAAAACACAAGTGCAAGTAGATTCTCCTTTTTTTGTTTCAGCATTTTGTTCTAAAGGGCATTATATATTATATATTGTCCATTGTTTAAATATCTGGAGTCAGTTTAGTACAGATGGTTTACACATTAACATAAATATGTAAACATGGCCACCTTACTGGTATCATAGCTTGAATTCCCTTTCAAAACAAAGAAATATGACTCTCTGCAAACAGGACTAACAGCAAAAAACAAACATTTATTGAGAATTTAAAGCTATGCAAAGTTTCAGGAAGGATACTTTAAATACACATGCGAATATGATCATTTTATTAACAGGAAATCATTGTAACCATCATAAAGTCATGTAGACTAAGGGGGTAACTCTCACGTTCACTGCCTCGCTGTTTATCACATAATATTGGTACTCATGCATATTCATCCAAATGATAATGATAACCTCTATACAATATATATGGAATTTCCTCTGTTATATGTATTGCATTTACATTGCTTTGCTGGCTGAGAGATGTCAGTCAAAATTTTGAGGCAAGAGCAAAGTGAGTTGTCGTCCTCACTGTAACACAACAACACTGAAAGGTACAAACAAGCTAAGGGCTATCAAATTGACTATGAGAAATTACTTCATAAAATGGTGTAATCTGCAGTTGTCTGTGATTTTTCTGTCTTGCCAGGCCTTTGTGGTATTTGAACTGTCTTTATGATATCATGTAATATTGATATGCCTAATGTATCTGTTTTGGAGGAGACACAAATAATTGTCTTAAAAGCTTTTATGACATGGGATGAATTTCAGTTCCAGAAATACATTACAGGCCCATTAACTTTAAAAATGCAGCATCACCCCCTTTTTAAAATCATGCTACTAATCAATTTAAAATGTGTCTGAAGTCTCCAAGGGTTTCTGGTTTCCAGGTCAATAGCCATAGCAGGATGCTAGCAGGATGCATGCAGGATGCTAGAGATGAGTTTGCCAGCAGTTCACTGCTAATATGACTTAACAGCTACATTTCTACAAATTAGATTGGTTTCCAATTCGTAGACTTCTTTTCAATAGTATTTATTGATAACGAGATGTGTTTACATAGCTAAACTGTACTCGAAGCTTTGCACTGTACACAGTTTACATGGATAATAGAATGTATGGGAAAACACAATGATCAGCTTGTCTGTGACTATTTTCCAAAGCTTTCTAGAGCTTTCTATGACTATTTTCCAGAGCTTTCATCCAAAATATTAAACAAAATGTTGGATTTTTTTGAGGGCTGTTTCTCACGAGCTGTGAAATAGTTGATTTATAAATTGTAAGTAACAATGTTTGGATTTTTTAAAGGACCTATAATGTTTGTTTTTAACATTCTAAATGTGTTAAAGGACTGATAACCCCTGGAGATATTATAAATAGAGGGACTAGAGTTTTGCATCTGAGAAGTCCAATTGTGATGACACTTCATCTGTTTCATCGTTACATGATGCCTTTTCATATGTCATTTTAGAGGTTTTCAACCACTTGTCCAATTGTGTCCATTCTTAAGCATGAGTATTGGAATCTGGGGGTAGGAAGTCTATTTTAACGATCTATACTGTGTCAGATCTAAATACTGCTGCTCTTTAACTATATTAATCCAGCTAGGGGATTCCCCTGTGGGTGATATCTTGACTTACCTATTAACATTTCTAAATAGAACAGAAATAAAGTGAAATGAGGTTTATGGGTTTATAGTTTTTTTATACCCCCAATGACCCCCACAACTCACTTAGTGCCCTGATAATATTCAGACCACATCACAGAAGTAATTCAAGCCACTGTAACACATTTGGCTTTTTCTTTGTACTTAGCCAGCTTTTGTGACATGTGGGTTTTATATACCAAATAGTTAATTGCTTCCTTTATACTTTTGTGGTGAAGAACGCCACACCTTCCCCATTTTGTCCCACATACATTATAGAGGAAGCCATAAACTGTAGTGTTTATTAACATTTACAAAAACAAATACTTAAAGCACACAATTGACCATAAATCCATGCTAACAACGCACCCATGCTTAAGACACTTCTTCTTTTAGGGACATGATTTGGAGCAGTTAAGGGAAAGAAAAAATAAACCCATCATAAGCATTCAAGACCACTTCAAAATGTATTTCTTGCTGAAATTTCCCTATTAACCCTCACAAACTTATCAAAACCAAGCTGTCAATTATTCTCTTCATTTAATAAAACATCAAACAATTCTAGATTGTATTACAAGCTTCTAGCAACTCTGTGGGTAGTACTTCAGCTTTCACAGCAAGTAACCTTGTGTGCTGTATGATGTGTCTACAACATGAACAGCACGTTATTGTTTGTGTTGGTGGCAGTAATACTTGTAATGTATTAGTACAATGCCTGTTGCTGTGTGATTAATGGCGTTTCAAGCTGTGCGGCCAAGCTTTCTGTGACCCACATTGTATGAGTTTTGTATATGAGCTGAAAGGACCATTCCCTAAGCTTGCTCTAGTTCATTTCAACACTGTATTAATTTATACACACTACAACATTTTTTGATGACCGAGCAAAAGTGATAACTCTGCAGTCAGAAATGTATCCAAGGTCGCATTGAGTCAAGTGGGGGAGTAATTGTGGAGGGACTGGGAATTTAATCGGCCAGTAAGTTAACACGACAGCTCAGTATTACATCCTTTGCACAGACTATGCAATTTACAATGACAGCAATGTTTTTTGTTTGTTTTTTACTTTTCAGTGCCAGTAGGCTATTTTGTATGTTACAGATAAAAACACAAAAATCAGTAAAGTGCTTTGAGGTGATTTATCGCGAAAGACGCTGCATAAGAAATAAAGGTGGATTGATTGATTCATATTATATTCACAACACAACTGTCAGTTTCTGATGATAGACATGTTTCCACAGTTATGGATGCAATCATCCACCTTTCCATGTGCAAAGAAGATATAAAATGTGTGAAGTTTTTGTGTAACCACAGTACAGTTTACCCAATTTCCAAGTTTGTGTCATATCAGTGTTCTGTTAATACAGTATCTTGACACTAAGGGTAGCACTGAATAGTGAACTAGTCAAACAGAAAAATGACAGTCGACCTCAGAAACTGATAGCTGACTACTCGCACACTTCAAATTTAAAACAGTAGTAGAGGAGCAGACTATGAACCGATAAACAAAAATAGCAATAACATTTTAGAACATTAATAGTTTTAAAGCAGTTTTAAAATATAGTGCACAAACAACTATAGGCCTCATTTACGAAAGGGCACTAAATGTAGTTGTAACGTGCACATTATGTAGTGAGCCTAATGTGCACCATAAAACTAAATTTACTGTCCAATTTACTAAAAGAGAACGCATTAATTTATGTGTACAGTATTTGGCTAATTTACATACCATAGCGTGCACACTACATGTATTCACGCGATAATGAATAAAATTGCAATAGTAAATACAGAAATCATGAACGTGCACAATAATTGCAATTATGGTGCACCATAATGTTTAGCGCCCTTTCGTAAATGAGGCCCTATGACCAGACATCAAATACATGATTTATTAATTACTGATTTTTTTTTACCTCGACTATTTGACAAATAAATAGTGGTTCTACCCTAACTGACACTATTACTTTTGAAATATATTAATAAAAAAAGCAGTTTGCATATAATATGAAACTGTTTTGTTCTGTTGTTTTTGGAAAAAGTAACCCTATCATTTCAAGAATTTTTTTTTTTTTGATAACTTCTAAACGTTAATGACATTGCATAATTTATGATGGATTGTCCCTTACGGAATTATCAAAAAGATTTTCCCTACCAAATCAAATGTTCCTTTCCTGGGCACTCCATACTGTGGTCTGCTAATGGTCCTGCTAGGGTTTTTCCAGGATAATACATTGCAATTGTAATGGATGACAATGATACAAACCTAAAAGACATGTTTGACCTTTAATGGTTTCTCTGCTTCACTGTACCCCAATTGTGGATCTACCAAGGGGCACTCCCCCACAAAGAGTTGGTTAATTGGAGTTATTTAAATGCAGTTCCCAGTATTTAAGAGCTTGGCTTCTGACAGTCTGAGATCTCTTTGCTTCTTTAGCTTGCACTGGAAAGAACGGTCAGACAGAAATGGAACAATAATCCAATTGAAAGACATGGATGCAGGAATGCTGATTCAATGAATGGTCTCGCGGTGGTAAGAGGGAAAATTTGTCCACGCTAATAAAATAAAGGCTAAAGATAATGAGAAATACAAAACACTGCTCCATCTGTCTGAATTTTGTAACGTTTGAAGTTTCCTCTCAAAATAATCTACCCATGGCTGGTGGTTATTAAAACAGTGTCTTGTACAACATTATACAACATCCAGACACTTACATTGTTTTTTATGGGGTTCAGCCTAGATTCCTTTACTACTTTCGGTTATTATTGAGAAGATGACACTAATAGACAACGCCTGTTCTAAAATCACTGTTACTGATGAAACGGTTCATACAGGTGCCTGAGCCCTGCTCTAAAAAAGTTACCTCTTTCAGTGGACTACAATTATTATTTCAGATTAAAGGTTGTAAAGATAAATACATTAACTTTAAAAACGTGTAGTATAACAGGGATATTTCTGTTAGGGATACGCCAAGCCATTTGCATCTTTGAATCCAGGAGCTTGAAGGCAGATGTTGGCGAGCTCTGCATGTGTGCCTGGCTAGTAGAGGCTACTGTAGTGAGGTAAGGTGATACAGTGTCTGCTGATTTTACGTACACAGCGAGTGGGAGCACCACGGCCAATGCAAAACTCCCTCTGGAATCCTCAGCTGAGACCAGAAACTTGGTACAGTCAGATCCAGTGCTCCCCTGACTGTACGATTCACCCTGCACAACACATGTCCAAAATGTAATTATTTGTTTAATGTTTCCGCTCCTACGAATTGCATTGAAATTGATTTTTTTTTTTTAACTATGTACTGCTAATATGTTTTCATGTGGTTATCAGCTTCACTGTAATATGAATATAACCTTGGTCAAATGTTTACAGCTTTACGTTCAAACAAGATAAGTCGACGACTCTGCTACCCCAGTCCATTTTGTCACGGCACGCCACTGGTGACCGTATTAGGGGGAGCGCGTAGTTGCAGGTACCTAGAAGGACTCCATTGCAATCAGCTGCGGGGAGAAACCATGGCGACAGGTTGATTGCAGAAAGGAGTTTTTGGGTACAAAGGGGAAGCAGCTACGTCAGTACTGGCCCTTGCGCTGAAAGCAGAATACAGCCGGAGCTTGTGTTTTGTTTTTGTTATTGTTTTGTGTCTTTTATAGAGGAGGAGTGAACGCCGGAAGCGGCAGCCAGCACCAAACCTGGAGCATGTCCCTCACAGCACAGCACAGCACAGCACAGCACTACCCATGCACCACTATCCTCGGAGGAACAGAGCACATTTTTGTGCACGGTGGATTGTGGGTTAGGAGTAAATTGTTTTGTTTAATAAGGACTGTAACCTGCCATGTTCCCCCGATGCCATTGCTGGTAGAGGGGTGGCTTCTTATTATAATCTTTCTTTTCTTATTTATAAAAATAAACACGGACACTTTGGGAGAATACAACTGTCTGGACATTGCATTGTTTTACTGCACCAATCACATCCTGTTCACAGACTCCCATCACTACGCCATCACGCATGTGAGAGGTTTGCCCCCACCAGCGTAGGGCTTCCCAGCATGCATAAGACACAGTCAGCCAACGGTGACTGTCGCGCTTGGCGTGTAGCTGAAATGTATTGAGCCACACTTGGATCGGGCGCATGTGTAGTAACACCAGTTGGATGGCTGATGAAGCTACAGCCATCAGACCCAATAGTTTCTGACACAACACCAATTGTACTGTGACCATCTGGAACTTCCTCTCCCTCAAGATATCTGCAGGCGTGTACCCGAGACCAAGTGCAGCTCTGTAGCTAGCGGTTCGGGAAGGGCTACAGAACACAGCATGCCATCCAGGTAGGCTGTCAAGAGACCTCCTGTGTTGGCAAGGCATGTTACCTGCGCCTTGGCTGCATAAGTCTTTTTTAGGTGGGCTTCCGTGATCCTGCATTGGCCATTAGGGCATACAGGATCCTTGGACAGGCCTTCCACTGGAGGGGCTATCACCAAAGCCGCTATAGTGGAATCCACCGGCGGAAACTGTGCTAGCCCCAGCGGTCCTGCACCTTGCAAGGAGGCCAGAGGGGCCGCGCTCTTGGATATGCTCTCGTCGAGGCCGGTCTTTGCCAGGTCGACAGAACCTCCTCCAGAAAATTGCGGAACACCGGTTCAGGCTCTGCCTCCCAGGGAACCTGGACGAATTTAGAGGCTTGCTCCATGAGCGCCTGAACTGAGCTTGAGGGAGGGGTCAGATCAGCTTCAGCAGCAACCTCAGAGCTGGGACCCGCCTCCTGAGCCATCTCCTGGACCTCTGGTTGACCGATCAACTCCTCATCCCAAGACGCCTTGATGGAGATTGCCTCGCCTGTTCTGAGGGAACCAGATCGACCACCAGTGAAGGTGGGATTGGTTCTGGGACAGGTGCCAAAGGCGGAGCTGGGGCAAGAGCAGGGGCAATAGCCTGCTGCCTGACCAGGTATTTTATGCGCCATCTGGCTTTTCAGGTCAGAAATGTCTGCCTCAAGTGCCTTGACCACTTGCTGCTCCTTGAAGGAGAGCCTGAGCGGCTGCAAGCTCGAGGGGCTGGAGCCTGCGCACAGAGTATGCTGGGCGAAGGGTTCAAAGGCAAGTGGAGGAGGGGGAGAATGGGGGCCCCCGAGGCCACAGATAGTTCCTCGGAGTGGACCGTAGAGGTCTAGCTCGTGAACTCTGCTAGCCTGGAGTTGGCGCAGATGGGGCAGAACGTCCTGTCTTCTAAGGCAGAAGAGGTGTGCTGCCTGCCCAAGCACTGACACACAATATGTGCTTGTCCTGTGGGGGAAGGTTCGCCCTGCAGGACGGGCAAGGGTGAAAGCCTGACATTTCTTCTAGGCACCGAGGCACCCGGGCACTGGGCACTGAGTGCACGAAGGCACCGAAGTAGTATGCAGGGGCTTTTGAACACCAAAGGTGTCGAAGCACTGAGACCCTAAGGCTCTGGAGCACTGGGAGGAGCTAATGCAATGAGGCAGTGATGCACTGGGGCACCGAGATACAAAATTCACTGAGGGGCTCGAAGCCACTAATGCACAGTGTGGCGAGGCTTCGAAGCTATAGGGCACCGAAGGCACAGATGCAGGGAGCACTTAAGCACAGAGGGCATCCATGCACCAAGGTGTCGAGGCCCTGGGGCATCGAGGGTGTCAAAGCACCGAGGCTTTGGGGCACCGGGGGTCGAGGGCACCGAAGATACCGATGCACGAAGACATCAAGGCCTTGAGGCACCGAGGATGCCGATGTACCAAGGCACCGAGGCTATGGAGCACCGGGGCACCAAAGGCACCAAGGGCACCGATGCACGGAGCGTAAAAGTACCGAAGGCATTGAAGCACCGAAGCGTCGATGCATAGAGCTTAAAAGCACTGAGGCACTGAGGCTATGGAGCACTGGGGCACTGAAGGCACCAAAGGTATCAAGGCCACTGATGCAGAAAGGCACCGAGGCGCTGAGTCACAGAGGACCTGAGGGTACCAAGGATGTCGAGGCCGAAGTACTGAGGGCTTCAAGCACCAAGGGTACTGAGCTGTGTGTCTAGTCTGGGCTGCTTGCAGTCACACAACCAGGAACAGTGTGTAGCTTGCAATGGTGTGGAGTGTAGCCTACAGACAGTTGCAGTCTGGTCTGCGTGCAGTCACACAACCGGTGCAGCATACAGAGGAGTGGAGCAATCCTCAGATGCCGCCTGGAACGCATGCGGTACATAACCGGTGCAGCTCATAGCTTGCAGCAGGGTGGCACAGCCTACAGACGTGGAGAGAAAGAAAGAGCAAGAAAACCTGGACCTACACACCGCTTTTCTGGGTGTGGTTCCAGTGTGCGTGGGTCCTCTCAACAATAGGACCGTGTAAACAAGGTCTAATGGAGGAGGCACAAATTTTATTTTATTTTTTTAATCTGCAATGCAGCGAACACACAGACACTCAACAGCAAGCTGGAGTGTAAGGGGTTTTTTTAACTGCAAAACAGTAGTAATCAACAACCTGTAGGGGCAGACTAGGCTGCACACAGCGAGTGTGCGTGCAGAGGTAGCCCAGAGTCCTCGACTCAACAGCAGGCGAAGCAGAGCTGGGTCTCGCTGGAGGATTATGTTACTCTCTACTATTTTTTTTTTCAAAGCTGTCAAGGCAGATGAAAAAATAGAAAACACAGACAGCAAGCTGCAAGGTTAGTTACAGCAAACTACAATCGCTGAGCGATGTAGGCTTATTATTTATTTTTAAAACAGCACACAGTTGCGCAGCGTTTTGCTCGGGCTTCAGCTGCCGAGTTCTGATTCCACGGAAGTGGCAAGCCGACTTCCAGCAATATATTGCCAGGGAACTACAGAAATTCGTAGTGAAGGGCTCTTTTTAAGAGATAATCAAACAACTTGAGAAGAGGTTAGTTATACCCACCTTACTTACCTGGTTGTCAGAAGCAAAAGAGAACAAGATCTCTGCAGAGTAACAATTTATTACCTTGGTGCGTGGGACCGAGGACGTCACTCCACGGAGGGGCCTATCGGCAGCTCTGACATGAAATGCTCAGTGAATAGCTGGCCTGTGGCAGGCATATCCCAAAAGTATTGGTTGGTGGTTGTCTTTTGAATTGAAAGGGAACTGTTTGCTGACTGGTAAAACCCCAGATCAGTTTTATGTTGAGATGGTGCTTTCTCAGGCTTTTTAACTACACAGCCTGCACTATTTTTGGCTAATCGTTTTCGACTTATCTTGCTTGTAACCTGCCGAGTTGCTCTGTGCTGATTAAACAACATTGATATCTGAAATAACATAGCGTGAGAGTGGTGATAATTCTCTGTTCCCATTCCTTTTCACCCAATGGGGGGCGCTTACAACAGTTCATCTGACCCTTTTCATCTGCAAGGATTATATCACTTTCAATTGACTCTTAAATCAATTTGCTGCAGTATTTTTTTTTATTTTTTTAGCTAAGGTGAAAGAAATGTTAGCTAGAGAGTAGTCCAGTTACAATGTCACTGGAAAAAGGGATGATAGGAATATGGAACTTCTCGTTAAACAGTATCTTAATGATGCTGTAATTGAATCTGCTTTTGCACCCAGCAGACTGATTTATATTATAAAAGGGGCTTAACAATTGTATTTGATTTTATATTTTGTGAGGAGTTAGTGGTAATGTTTATTCATAGTTTCATAAGAACAGAAAGGATATAAGATGAATGTGTCCTCAAATTAAGTTCTATAGCAATAGGAAACTGTAACAAAGTACATAAATATGTTTCCTGCCACTTTAAAATGGATTGTTATCTAATTTTCATATTTTTATGTCCCTTGTTATGATCATTCTGAGTGTCTCTTATTGCAATTACTCAAATATTGTATCTCAAAGTAAGTATGTGTTAAAGTCATCTGAGTTCAGGAGCTGCTTTACATTTCTAGTTGTCATTTTTACATGTAACAGGCTAGTGTCTTTAGAGACTTAAGAGTTCCTTTTGTTTTGCTGACAATATACAGTAGTGCATGGCTCTTTCCAGTACCCTTTAAAGACACTTTGGCAGATCTAGCCTACATAATATATGTCTGTGGCTAGCAAATAGAACTGAAGAGCAGCTGCTGAACTCATAGTCAAAGCCCCTTAACATAGATTTTGCAAATTATCAAAAAACACAATATTTGATATTTTGGAGCAATTGTGATAAGGAAAGTACATACATATCGTGCTTCAAATGTTTTACACAAATGATTGTAAGTGAAATGCTGTTCTAATACAACAATAAGTAGCGAAACCATGCTAGAAAGAAATCAGATAAGCGCTTTGAAAATGTATCATTGCCTTTGAGTGTCAGGCCCTTGTAAAACAGTATTATTCCATTATTGGAATCCAATAAGACATGATTCCGTTTAGAAAATACTTCTCAGCGAAGGAGGGTGTACCAGCACATCACTGACTGCTGGTAATCACTATAATTGAATTCCAGTGTGGAGAATTAATTATTATTCCCCATTTCCTTAGTACCAGGCTATAAATGTGTTTGATTTGGGGCAAAAATAGCATGTTGATCACCGTATTAACTCAGTGGAGCATATTTTCACAGATTTTTGGTTGAGAGTGTAATGCCATGCTAAATATCAAAATTAGGAAACCAACCAGTTTAGTATATATATATATATATATATATATATATATATATATATATATATATATATATATATATATATATATATTATAGCTCAAAGAGCCAGCTGCCCAACAATATATAATTGTTTTTGTTTTTTTTCTTGGCATGATAATTTATATATGTACATTTGCTTAATTTTTTTTTTTTTTTACTTGTTTATGTGTCTTCCCTGTGATTTTCTATTGTTGATCAGAAACTAAAGAATTGTAATATAATAGTAATATTGTATAATGGCAACTTACTGCAGAAGCATAGGTACAATAGTAAAAAATAAAAAAAAATAAAAAATATTTTCTTGATACCAGTATTTACCCCCAGGGCAATCTCAAAACGCTTCTGTACACAATAATTGCAGTCATGTCCCCCAACTCAGATTGGTATTCGTTTTAGGCAACGTGACATTAAATTCAATCTGCTTGATTTTTTTTAAATAACAGGATTGAACGAGAATAAAATCCATGTTTTTTTCTGTGCTGATTTCTGGTTGGTTTGAATCCCTTTGCAACAATTGCTAAAGGTAATGTTCAAATTGAGACGCTAACACACTAACACTTTGTTGCCTGTGTTTGCTGTTAAACGTGTTAACCGTGTATATTGGTTTGTTTGAAAATAGAAATTCAGTGCTAACTTTGGCTTTGAACGGTAGCCTATAAGATTGAATGTGGTTTGTTGGAGTGATTATTGAGTGTAAGTCTTTGTGGTGCAATGATATTGATCAGTGCCTGATATTGTTACAAATACATTTCTCTTTGAATGGTACTTTGTTGCAGCCTCGTTTTATTTTATTTTTTTCTCTCTTTCGTTCCAAGCTCAGTTTAAATCTATTTGGAGGAATAATAAAAAAAATAAAAAAAACAGGATTGAAATAACCGTAAATTTGTGGTCTGGTTTAAATGATCGATATTTTCCTTTTTCTTTGAGAAGTGGAACATAATGAATTCTGCGTCCTTTTCACTGTATTTCACCTTTCCCTCTTTATTAATATTTATATATAGTTAGTTTATGGAGGTAACTTTTTCTTTATTTAGTTGGCTTTTGTTAAAGGTGAGTTTGTTACAGTATTATTGTTTTAATGTTTAAACTGCATCCAAAAAGTAAGGGAAAACTTGCACACAATGATGGTAAACTATCAGACTAAATACTCCCTTTAAGCAATAACACCCGACACAGAATGCATTACCAGTAATAAGACTAAGCTGAAGGTGAAGTGAAATGAAAACTGTAAGTTGCTAGATCTCTGTTTTTGTTCCACCTGGTTGAGAAGGATCACACCATGTGCATCATGTTAAACACAGGAGCTTTGAATCAGTGCATGCAAAAGACTTTTGTGACCTTTCAAACAAATGTTGTTGAAGCTGACACCCTGGGATCCTTCAAGAAGCTGCTTGATGAGATTCTGGGATCAATAAGCTACTAACAACCAAACGAGCAAGATGGGCTGAATGGCCTCCTCTCGTTTGTAAACTTTCTTATGTTCTTAAATCATTTGAACCTGAACTGATTTAGGGCTGCAGTAGCAAAGGGGTTGAATACTTATACAACTGAGATTAATCTGTTTTTCTCTTTAAATCGTACTTATTTATATTCTATCCTTTTTTAACTTTATCAATGTGGAGTAGTTTGTGTAGATTCTACATGTAAAGTCTAATTTGAAAGTGTTGTGGAGTATGCTCAGGTGAAGCAACTTATGAAGATTTTATTTTTAAACTTTGCTCCTTTTATAGATATCACATGATCTTTATTGGACAGGTTGTAATTACATTTCATAACTTCTGCACTGTGTTCCCTTTAACGCTGTAGTCAGAAGCCATAAGTAAGAGATTTGTGTACCACCAATGAAAAACTAAACCAGCACACACGGTACTACATTCATCTGACTTTGTAGTATACTCATCAGCCCAGGGAAGAGCATTATGACGTGTACTGTATATTGCGATCGCTTGATGATCAAACAAAATGGCAATTTCAGTGATAAAGACAATAGATGCAATTACAGTGCCTTGCATAAGTATTCACCCCCTTGGACTTTTCCACATTTTGTAGTGTTACAACCTGGAATTAAAATGGATTTAATTAGGATTTTTTGTCACTGATCTACCCAAAATAGTCCATAATGTCGAAGTGGGGAAAAAAATCTACATATTTTTCAAAATTATTTACAAATAAAAAACTGAAAAGTCTTGCTTGCATAAGTATTCACCCCCTTTGCTGTGACACCCCTAAATAAGCTCTGGTGCAACCAATTGCCTTCAGAAGTCGCATTTAGTTGAATGGAGTCCATCTGTGTGCAATTAAAGTGTCACATGATCTCCGATTAAATACACCTGTTTCTGGAAGGCCCTAGAGTTTGTTAGAGAACATATATAAACAAACAGCATCATGAAGACCAAGGAGCTATCAAAACAAGTCCGGGATAAAAGTTCTGGAGCAGCACCAATCAGGGTTGGGTTATAAAAAAAAATATCCCAAACTTTGCACATCCCCCGGAGCACCGTTAAATCCATTATTAAAAAAAGGAAAGAATATAGCACAACCGCAACTCTGCCTAGAGAAGGCCGTCCACCAAAACTCAGTGACCAGGTAAGGAGGGCATTAGTCAGAGAAGCAACCTAGAGGCCAATGGTAACTCTGAAGGAGCTGGAGAGATCCACAGCTGAGATGGGAGAAACCGTCCATGGGACAACTATAATCCGGACGCTCCACAAAGCTGGGCTTTATGGAAGAGTGGCGAGAAGAAAGCCGTTGCTGAAAAAAAAACCCATATCAAATCCCATTTGGATTTTGCCAAAAGGCATGTGGGAGACACAGCAAACATATGGAAAAAGGTTCTCTGGTCTGATGAGACCAAAATTGAACTTTTTGGCCTTGGTGCAAAACTCTATGTGTGGTGCAAAGCTAACACTGCTCATCACCCTAAGAACACCATCCCCACGGTGAAGCATGGTGGTGGCAGCATCATGTTATGGGGATGCTTTTCATCGGCAGGGACTGGGAAACTGGTCAGGATTGAGGGCAAGATGGATGGAGCCAAATACAGGGAAATTCTATAGGAAAACCTGTTTCAGTCTGCAAGAGACCTGGGACTGGGGCAGAGGTTCACCTTCCAGCAGGACAATGACCCTAAACACACAGCCAAAGCTACACACGAGTGGTTTAAAAACAAGAACCTGAATGTCTTAGAATGGCCCAGTCAAAGCCCAGACCTCAATCCGATTTGAGAATCTGTGGCAAGACTTGAAAATTGCTGTTCACCAACGGTCCCCATCCAACTTGAGCAATTTTGCCAAGAAGAATGGGCAAAGATTGCAGGATCCAGACATGCAAAGCTGGTAGAGACTTAGCCAAAAAGACTCACAGCTGTAATTGCTGCCAAAGGTGCTTCTACCAAGTATTGACTCAGGGGGGTGAATACTTATGCAACCAACAAATGTCTTTTTTTTTGGTTTAATTAACTTTTGTGTCACAATAAAAAATATTTTGCACCTTCAAAGTGTTAAGTATGTTGTGTAAATCAAATGGTAAAAATTCCAGTTAAATCCATTTTAATTCCAGGTTGTAACACTACAAAATGTGGAAAAGTCCAAGGGGGATGAATACTTATGCTAGGCACTGCATACAGTTAAAGCATGAAAGATTGCAGTATTTATACATATGTTTTTACAATACATCTTGCAGAACTTGTATTTATAATGCTGTAGCTTCTTATTGTTTTGAAATACAATTATGACTGGAGTTTGCATACATTTTAGGTTCTGTAGCAGTCACAGACAGTTGACAATGGTTTTGTTTCTATTTTCTTTGTTGACTGTTTTTAATTATCATTATATTTTATGTAACTTAATGTTTTAAAAAGCAGAAAAAAAGCTGCAATGGTAGTATCAGATTAATTTAACCCTATTCATGAATGTTTTATGCACAAACCAGTCTGGTATCACAAGAAAGATGACTTTGTTAACAACCTTTATTAAGCATATGATGGCAATAGTATTCAAGGGCATGTGTGGAGGTGTATTTTTGTGTGTGTTCGGACCCACCAACCTTAATTTTCAGGGCCAGGGGTGGGCAGTCGCCTACCCTGCCCCACCGCTGGCTCCGCTACTGCTAGTGGGACTAACTACTGTATGTATTGTATTATATGTTCCACTCAGACTATGAGTTGAATAAATGTGGCTCTGATAACTAAGCTGGTCTTAGCTGAGCAATGGTTAGATCAGTGATTACTATTGGAAGCTATAGCTGGTATCTGATTTTAAGGGATTAAAAAATCAAACTGCAGTGGTTTAGAGAGCTCAGGCTGCTACAGATTCAAAAGCAATGCTGGAACTAGGGTAGAAACAGTCAGCACAGAATCCACTCAGAAAGTCACAAGAAAAGAACCGGGAGGGAGGCCCAGCAAAGGTCAGCCTCCAAAGTGGAGAGGCAAAAGTCACCAAGTCCCACTAATTCAAAAGGGGGCAAAGAATATCAAACAAAAGACTCTTCCATGAACCACTGCTTATACTCCTGCTGTGCCACTGTACAAAACAGCAAATATTGAATGCTTTTATGGAGCTATTTGTACTGTTTGTAGTGTTTTATGAAGTAGGTCACTGAGAAGTAATCCTCAGATTATAGTTGTATTCAACCACATTTCAGGAGATTGTCACTCCTAAGAAATGTAGTTGCCAGGGAAGTCAGAGGATTACTATAATTAAGGACTATGGGACTTTTTGGGTACCAAAGGGTATCAATTAGACTGATTACATAGTGCCAACAGAGTCGATTTAATAGTGTAGCAGAGGGACAAAAATTGAGTTCATGACACTGAAAAGGTTATATTTAAATGTTGGCAAGTGAAATCTATGAATGGTTTTGCTTGTTCAGGGAGGTGTTTAGGTGTTTTATTAACACAAAAATGTTCCCATTTGAAAATACAGATTTTTACCAAGAAAATCCATGACTTTTTGGTAGATACACTTATGTAAATAAAAAAAATTAAAAAGTGTTGGTACAGTTCGGGGCTGTCCGTTTAACATACTGAACTTAAATACTGATACAGGTTAACAGCACCAGCTTTACAAGGTTTTCATTCACAATAGAAGCAGGTAAGTTGCTTTCCAGGCATCTCTGAATATTACCCCCGATATATACCTGGAAAACGGGGAAATTAATTATTTTACCCGATTTTCACCCTTCTATTTTCACTGATTTTTACTCTAATAAATCCCCAATACATTTTATATAGAATAAAAACCAAAAACAAAGAGCCATGTTTATCTTTTATTCTCAGTTTTACCTGGGCTTGCTTTACTCACATTATTGGAATATTTCTTAAAGACTGAAAAATCCAAGATGGAGGAGATTGGAAGGTAGATACATGTATCATAAAACGCCTGCACAATAAAGAGACAATATTTAAATAAAAACAAACTACTTGCTTGTCCACATCACAACAAGGTAAACACACTGTTTTGAAAACCTGAATGCCATTTTCATTCTACTCACAGGAGCTGAATACAGGGCTGCTTGTGGAGCTTTCACCGATGTGAATTCGCTATACAAACACCAGAACCTGTGTTCCTAATTTCTTACAAACTGGATATCTACTCAGATATGGAGAATAACTTACTGGATTACTAATTGGTGTTAGTCTTCACAGGTTGTTTCATGATATAAAATGCTGCTTAATGAAGTGGTTGCTAATGTGCTTTGAGTATAGAGTGAGGAACCAAGTAATCCTGGCTGTGACATCATTTAAAACTCTACCCCCTATACAATACCACGTTCACAGCTTGAGATATCTGGTTTGACATTCTGGATGAATAATATAGCGTCTACATGCTTCTTCCTTTCCCTTGCCCACCAGAGAAGGGCTCAGTGCTTTTAAGTATGAATGAATTACCTCAATAGGTGAGTTTGGAATTTTTTTTTGTGATACCCCAGAAAGAGCCATGTGTCCTAAAATGTCTATTTTGTGTTTTTACCATATGGAACAAAAATTAATTTTACTGTGCTGGCTCCCTCTGTGCTTCATCTGGACAAATGGCAGTCAGAGAGGATACACCATGAATGTTTGTGGAGGACTAGTTATTCTACGTATGAGTGAAAAAAACCATAGCACAGTATTATGCTTGTATAACAAGTACAATGGAAAACTAGACTGACCCCAGGACTTAATAGCATGAGCTGTGAGGACAGATTAAAATAATTAATTATCTTCAAAAGGGAAAGCGGGGACTTGAATTTTATAAAATTCAAAATAGGCCTAATATAAAGTTAACCCAAGTGATTAATTCATATTTAGCACAGAGAGTAGGATGAGAGGGCACACATGGAAGCTAAGTACAATTTTATAACAGAAGCTAGAAAACACTTTTTTTACACAGAGATATACAGTCATCTATTTTCCTACCAGGTGAGGAAACAACATTTAAAAGACTAGTAACATTTAAAAAAAGAATTACATTCTGTCCTATTAAATGAGATCCCCTAAATGGACAAATCAAAGGGTGTGCTAAGAAGGGATAAGATGGGCCAAAACTTGTCTTATGTTCTTAAAAGAAAGTAAACTGCTAAATTTGGAGAATTATTAAATCAACCTCTGCATCTTCTTGGCAACGCGGCCTCCCTTATGAAAGTTTACCACAGTAAAAGCATAGCAAAGTGTAAAGCATGGCAAAGCATAGGTAAACACTGTAGAAGCCAGAGAGGTACAGTATGGTAAAGCATGTTAAACAAACATGGCAAACTATGTTAAACTATGGGAAATGCAAAGTATAGCCATGGGGAAAGCATGGAGGAAAGCAAAATTGCTGTGCAAAAATACAGTAGTAAACCTTTATAAGGACTAATTTGGAAGAGTGAGATTCGTCCGGTCATTCTGTCGTTATATTTGAATCAATGCAAAATACAGTAGATTCTAAAAAAAAAAAAATTAACCCCAATCATGTTCAATAAGAAAATGTTATTTGGTGCTAGATCGGTGATAAATTTAATTTATTTTCAGGCAAACCGTAAATCTGTCGCAGACATCTTATTTCAGTCCAAAAGAAAGATGGTCGCACATGGAATCTGGCAGATTAAAATGAAGTTTGGTATGAAACCTTTTTGTTAACAAAGCCATTAGCCATCTAGAACAGTTTTATGAAATCCAAACTTGGAACTTGCTTAGGGTCCTTTATGTTAAACTAAGTGCAATGATACATAGCTGGTTATCAGTTTGACATAAGTGTAATGAAAATGGAATGGAACAGATTTCAGCTGAATATCCCCAATGTGCTGATGACCCCCTTTGCCCCAGACTGTATCTGAATTACAGTACCTTATTTAATGTAACAGATTTATTTTAGCAAGTGAGCCCTTGAGTGAGGGTCAAGTTGTAATTTGTGAAGGCGCAGAAAGAGAGTGAGCACATTAGCTTTTAGAAATCATTAAACATTTATATCGTCAGATTCAGTTGTCCAGGCATGTGAATTAATGCACAGCTGTAATAGAATTTCTCCTCTGGGACCTTTGATTTGAGAATGAGGAGACCAGAAGCACTTCTACTATACAAGCTATACAAATGAAGTGTTGTGTGCACAGTGGCCAATAATCACTGCTTATAATATGTGATATTAAAATATTAAAACAAAGATATATCCTCTAGTTTTAGGGGTATTTAAGAAACTGCAGATGATAACTATTCAGGATTCAAGACAAACTTAGTTACCCACTTCATTCTTTATCTATTTGCCACATGCTTTAAAAGGGTCTGAAAAGCTAGTTATTTGTTCTTTTGCAAGCCTGAGAGGGATTGGCTGAAGGCTCACAACGGCATGTCTTAGCCAGGGTGAGAGAACCAAGTTCGCGACCACCGTGTGTGGAACTAAGGTCGCCAGTACTACTGTCAAGCACAGGGATTGGTTTAGGGGATTCTAATCCCACCTCAGTGTATATTAGTGTGTGTCAGGGAGAAGGTTCCTGCAGCGGGAGCTCCCTTTTAGGATGCAGCAGTCCACCTTTCCATATTTAAGTATTATTTGCCACAAGCTCTCTCAAGTTATTTCTGCAAGGTATGCTGGTTGTGATGCAGTGGCGGCTGGTGAGGTCTGTGGCAGGGGAGGCGGGAGCGCGAGTGGAGAATTAGTGAGTTTGAGTTGTGGCTGAACCCAACTGTACAGAGCCTACCTGTGTATATAAGGATGTCACAGAGCAGCTCACAGGTTGATGGTGTTAGTGTGGAAAAGGCTCCCTAGGTGGGTGGTTAGCTGAAGACGTATTATTCTCCCTCCCTTTCTCTGATCACAGGGCGTCACACAGCAGGGCAGACTGGGTGGATGGCTGTTTGAGGTCTACTCTGTCTTTTTCAATCCCTCCTTTTCTCTCTCTTTCGCTGGTCTGTCTCCCTGTCTTTACTGTTTCACTGCTGGTAATCTACTGTAATAAACCAAATAATAATGTAATATAATCTACTGTATTAATAAAAAATGCATGTTTACTTGTTTTGTTTTAAATTGTTTTTTTGGAGAATTATTGTTAATTAAATATAATTTAATGATATATTAATATTACATGAGCTACACCATAGCTAGTGCTTCCTTGTTCTGCATTTAACCACCAATGTAATTAGAAGAAAAAAAAGAGAATCCCCCAGCTATAAATGTATTTCAACTATAATGTAGATCACATACAAATGTCCAGAAATAAGCATACAACTGTATAATTTATCATCTCAGTAGAATTGTAATCATTTCATAAATAATAACAATATTAAACATAACAATTGTGCACAGATGTTATGACAACATTGAAAACTAACTGACTTTGGCTTTATTTTTGGCTTTATGAAGAATTTAATAGTAAAAATGACAATTTTAAATTTATAATAGTTAAGTTGTTGATTACCTTGAAGATAAAGTCTCCCCTCCTCTCTTTCTGCGTTGAAAAATGGTCAATGATGCAATCGTACCAACAAGGGTTCTTTTCCAGGGTTTTCACAAATCCCTTTTCAATTGACAGAACTGCCAGGTTTTTGAGGTGTTCTTGTCCCATTGTGTTCCTTGTGTAACTCTTCAGTCTTTTGAGGCAGGAGAAACTTCTTTCCGCACTGGCTGAGTTTGCTCCGATGGTTGCTATTAAGCACATCAGCTTGTACAGTTGGTGCATAGCTTTGTCTAGGCCATTGCCTATGAAGTAACTGACCATGTAACTCCCTGTCCGAATAAAAAACCTGAAGCTCTGTTTTCAGACATTCCGTTTCAAAAAATCGTGCATATCCCCGCGTTAAACAACCCATTGCTTCTCATTGCTGCAAACTTCTCGGCATTCAACAGGTCAAGGAATCGCTGGCTATCCAAGTTTGCGTATCGCTGCTTAATCTGGAGAATCAGATTTTCCAAAACAGAAAAATACAGTGCCCTGTACTTGTGCTTAATGTCTTGGTGTGACTGCGCACCCGCTTGGCGACGTCTCTTTCACGTGTGTACATTAGCTGGGTCTTCTGTCACGTTCGCTGCTTTCTCATAGATGTTGTTGAAAGCTGCTTCAAATTTTTTCTCTTCTGTAGAATGAAGCAGATTCTCGATCCTGTTTTTGCAGAATACAACATCCATTGCCTTTTGCTGCATGATATCAAAAACTACAGCTGTGTCAGAGAAAGTCTGGTGGAATGTGAAAAGCAGGAACATAAATGTGAAGTCTTTGAGAATTCGAATGAACCCACTAGCTGCCCATCATCATCCATGTCTTGTGAATTGATGATTCGTGTGAACGTCTCAAGCAGTTTGGTGTGGTTATTTGCAACTTTACTGACAACCCTTGAAGCGAGTTGGAGCATTTTTTGGCAGATGAGCACAGCCAGTTTCTTCCAACAAAGCTACCCTCTTTGTGGATTTCGAAAAAAAAAGAAGAGAATCCGCCGAGTGTTGCAAAGAATACCCAAACCTGTGTAATGCATTTTACCCCTTGGCTTAATACAAGATTGAGACAATGAGCATAGCAATGTACAAAGACAGCGCTGGGAGCCACTTCCCTTACTTTAGCTTGAACAAGTTTCTCCCCATAATCAAACTCTGCCATTGTTGATTTGACAAGATTGAAAACTGACTGCGCACCTCGTCCACTAGTTACGTCAAAAAAACCGAGGAAACGCTCTTGAATACATCCAGCTTCATCCACGTATATCGCACAATGATAGAGAGCTAAGAGGAAACGCTCCTGAATACTTCCAGCTTCATCCACGTATATCGCACAATGATAGAGAGCTGAGAGGAAACGCTCTTGAATACTTCCAGCTTCATCCACGTATATCGCACAATGATAGAGAGCTGAGAGGAAACGCTCTTGAATACTTCCAGCTTCATCCACGTATATCGCACAATGATAGAGAGCTGAGAGGAAACGCTCTTGAATACTTCCAGCTTCATCCACGTATATCGCACAATGATAGAGAGCTGAGAGGAAACGCTCTTGAATACTTCCAGCTTCATCCACGTATATCGCACAATGATAGAGAGCTGAGAGGAAACGCTCTTGAATACTTCCAGCTTCATCCACGTATATCGCACAATGATAGAGTTAAGAGGAAACGCTCTTGAATACTTCCAGCTTCATCCACGTATATCGCACAATGATAGAGAGCTGAGAGGAAACACTCTTGAATACTTCCAGCTTCATCCACGTATATCGCACAATGATAGAGAGCTGAGAGGAAACGCTCTTGAATACTTCCAGCTTCATCCACGTATATCGCACAATGATAGAGAGCTGAGAGGAAACGCTCTTGAATACTTCCAGCTTCATCCACGTATATCGCACAATGATAGAGAGCTGAGAGGAAACGCTCTTGAATACTTCCAGCTTCATCCACGTATATCGCACAATGATAGAGAGCTGAGAGGAAACGCTCTTGAATACTTCCAGCTTCATCCACGTATATCGCACAATGATAGAGTTAAGAGGAAACGCTCTTGAATACTTCCAGCTTCATCCACGTATATCGCACAATGATAGAGAGCTGAGAGGAAACACTCTTGAATACTTCCAGCTTCATCCACGTATATCGCACAATGATAGAGAGCTGAGAGGAAACGCTCTTGAATACTTCCAGCTTCATCCACGTATATCGCACAATGATAGAGAGCTGAGAGGAAACGCTCTTGAATACTTCCAGCTTCATCCACGTATCGCACAATGATAGAGAGCTGAGAATGACAACTAATATCAGTAGTTTCATCAATCTGCCATGCAAAAAAGGGACATTTTTTACTTTGTTTTTTATCTCCCCCAGCACTGAGTACGAGATGGAAGAAATCAAATCATTCTGAATTGTCTTCGACATTCCAGTAAAAACAATAGACTGCTCTAAATGAGTTGCAAGTAATTCATCATGGCGAGTGATTACCTCTGTGAGCTCCCGGTAGTTTCCCTTGTTGGCTGAATCTTCACTCTCGTTGTGCCCTCTGAAAGCTAACTCCTGTCGGCCCAAGAAAATGGTTGCATTGATAAGGCGTTTAAGAATAGCCCTGTTCCGCCTCACGTTTTCATTGTGTTTTGCAAAGTGCATCCATGCCCCTTCATCTATTACGTGTTCTATGCAAGTTTGTCGCAGCAGTGTCGTTTCTCAGACCGATCTAAGTTCTTGAAATCACAGTAGCCGTCTTTTGCCCATGTTGGGGAATAATTTTCAGAACAGAACAGTAAACACGGCCAGCAATACAGCTGCAGCTCTGCTCCCTGTCAGCCACTTGACTCTCTCATACCAGGGACAGTTAAACACTTTGCTGTTCCCAGTACCCACTTGTTGGATGCGAGTTATTTCTGGCTTAGGCCTACCTTCAGATTTTATACAAACCTTCTCAGTGAATTCGAGGGTTCCAAAGGGAACCTTTAACGGCCGATCGACTACGTTGTCATCTGCCATTTTGCAATCACTGTTAATGTCCCGTATTTGCAAAAAGTAACCTAAAGTCAGTGCAAAGTTAAAAAAGCAGACAATTTGAATAATAATAATAAAAATAAATAAATAAGGAGCTCCTCCTACCTTCCTAATTACTAAGGCTTCCTCCAAATATATAAATATTTCCTAATTGGTGTAACTGTGATAATTAAAATTGTCAAGTTTAAAATTCCAATTGCATGTAGCTCACTCTGTCTGTATCTCTCGCTCTCTCTCTCGCACTCTCTCTCACGCTCTCTCGCACATGTGCAATACAGGGTTGGTGGCGCTGTCTCCCTGTACTAAAAAAAATTACTGCGCTTAATCCAATAAGAGAACGCTTTCAAGCACCACTTGTCTTATGCAATTTCAATGGGAAGAAACCAAGATAGGCAAAGCCCATGGAGGAAGTACCACCATTACAATTGCACCTGCAGAGGGCAGCCTCTATTTTTGTACTTTTAACACACGCCCACAGGGGCAGATTTATTAAATCCGGGGCCCTGGGCAGAAACTTCTGACGGGGCCCACCTGTCACCCACCCACCCGTTCACAAAGCCCCCTTGCCTCCTTGTGTAACTTTTCCACATATTAGGCATTTTGTTTTGATTATGTATTGGGTTTTTAGTATGTGTTTAATTTTATGGGTTAATCCGAAATCGGTTATTTTTAAAAACGGAAATCAGGAAAATGCAAAATAATAGCATAGATTTCATAGGGCCCTACATCTGCTAAACAATAACAACACACACACCTCAGCACGAAATGCAACACTATTTGCCCTCAATGCAACAATCACAAACACTCACTCACACAGAGTACGTAACCACATGAAAACACAGCATACTATCTGTCTACACACCAACCCAGAGTCTGCAACAAGCAGCGATTTTTCATCATCACCCGGTGTATCCTCAGGCTCTGTCTGTCGTTCACTGTCAGCAGTATCCGCAGGCTCAAGTTCGTCTCGCCATTCACCGTCATCGTCCACCATAGCTAGCTCTGCATCTGGTGCTACGTAGCAAGATGAAGTAGCTGCAGCATCACCATTAATATCATTGCATTTGCTCGCTGTCAATGTCGCACTCTCCTTTTTAAAAAAAATATTTATTGACGGGATGTTTTGTAAAAGCGAAGTTGCTTTGGCCTCCTCTAATTTTCGCTTCCTTTTTGTAGAGCCACTCATGTAACGTTGTCGATCCATTTTTGACTAGCAGCTAGCTTTACTGCCATCGTTTAGGCACCTGCATGTGTCACTGAGTGACGCCACTCTAAATTTTGCTTTGTAGCGAATTGACATCGCGTATAATTAGGTTGGGCGGGTTTATGCAAATATTTCACGGGACATTTCATGCACAGTTAATACTTGAAGGATTGTAAGCCTAAAATGTGTTTTGGGGGGTGTGGCAAAGTGCCCCCCCTGTGTGTATTTTGTGTTACGTGTTGTGTGTAAATGTTGGTGTATAGTCATCGGTACACGGGATATAAACGGGTCTGTGTTTCAAGTGTGATTTAAAAATGTAGATTTGTATTTGGCACGAGGAGGGCACAAATCACTTCATGTGCTGGTTATAATATAATGTGTGGTCACGGGAATTGCACTTTAATTAATTCACGTGCAGTTGTACCGAGATTCCAATTGAATGATTGACTAGCAATCGAGTCTCGTACAACTGCATAAAAGCTGCATGTTTTCACTCACTCGGGTGGTGTGTTCGTTGAGTGGAGAACGGAGAGAGAGAAGGAGAGTAATACTTATAACAATTGCTATTGCGTGCTGTAGGACCAGCACGATACTTGTTTATTTATTTACTCACCGTGTTTGTGTGTCTGTCCGTCCACCGTTTGTTTAATTGATAGTCCGTTTTTGTTCGTCTATTTATTTTGGCGCAAGTGCCGTGTCCTGTTTCGTGTTCTGTTTTGTTAAACCTTTTTATTTTGATTATTAAATGCTGAGCGCGATCACGCGCTCAGCTTCACCAAAACCCCAAGTCTCTGTCTGTTCTGTGTTCCTGCTTCTGCCGTGACGTCACCGCTCAGCCAGCTTGTCACAGGGGGATGAGCTTGTTACCGCTGGGAAAATAACTGTTGTTTGCATGTGTTTAAAACCAAAAAATTGACAGTATGGTCCAGTGACCATGAACGGGATTTGGTTGTATATAAAACACACACACTCCAAACAAAACCTAGATTGAAAGTGTTTTTATTTGAATCAGCTCACGATCACATTATATCTAGGAAAGGACTGTTGTCGCCACAGAGTTCTTGGGGGCCCCTCAAAGCTTGGGGGCCCCAAGGCACGAGCCCCATGTGCCCGATCGTAAATCTGCCCTTGCATGCACAAACATACACACAGAGACTTATACTTGTATTATTAATTGCACTATACGTTATGTGGTCAATTATATATATATATACTCATATACAGTACTGTGCAAAAGTTTTAGGCAGGTGTGAAAAAATGCTGTAAAGTAAGAATGCTTTCAAAAATAGACATGTTAATAGATTATATTTATCAATTAACTAAATGCAAAGTGAGTGAACAGAAGAAAAATCTAAATCAAATCCATATTTGGTGTGACAACCCTTTGCCTTCAAAACAGCATCAATTCTTCTAGGCACACTTGCACAAAGTCAGGGATTTTGTAGGCATATAGTCAGGTGTATGATTAAACAATTATACCAAACAGGTGCTAATGATCATCAATTCAATATGTAGGTTGAAACACAATCATTAACTGAAACAGAAACAGCTGTGTAGGAGGAATAAAACTGGGTGAGGAACAGCCAAACTCAGCTAACAAGGTGAGGTTGCTGAAGACAGTTTACTGTCAAAAGTCATACACCATGGCAAGACTGAGCACAGCAACAAGACACAAGGTAGTTATACTGCATCAGCAAGGTCTCTCCCAAGCAGAAATTTCAAGGCAGACAGGGGTTTCCAGATGTGCTGTCCAAGCTCTTTTGAAGAAGCACAAAGAAACGGGCAACGTTGAGGATCGAGACGCAGTGGTCGGCCAAGGAAACTTACTGCAGCAGATGAAAGACACATCATGCTTACTTCCTTCGCAATCGGAAGATGTCCAGCAGTGCCATCAGCTCAGAACTGGCAGAAAACAGTGGGACCCTGGTACACCCATCTACTGTCCGGAGAAGTCTGGTCAGAAGTGGCCTTCATGGAAGACTTATGCCAAAAGCCATATCTCCGACGTGGAAACAAGGCCAAGCGACTCAACTATGCATGAAAACACAGGAACTGGGGTGCAGAAAAATGGCAGCAGGTGCTCTGGACTGATGAGTCAAAATTTGAAATATTTGGCTGTAGCAGAAGGCAGTTTGTTCGCCAAAGGGCTGGAGAGCGTACACGAATGAGTGTCTGCAGGCAACAGTGAAGCATGGTGGAGGTTCCTTGCAAGTTTGGGGCTGCATTTCTGCAAATGGAGTTGGGGATTTGGTCAGAATTAATGGTCTCCTCAATGCTGAGAAGTACAGGCAGATACTTATCCATCATGCAATACCATCAGGGAGGCATCTGATTGGCCCCACATTTATTCTGCAGCATGACAACGACCCCAAACATACAGCGAAAGTCATTAAGAACTATCTTCAGCGTAAAGAAGAACAAGGAGTCCTGGAAGTGATGGTATGGCCCCCACAGAGCCCTGATCTCAACATCATCGAGTCTGTCTGGGATTACATGAAGAGAGAGAAGCAACTGAGGCTGCCTAAATCCACAGAAGAATTGTGGTTAGTTCTCCAAGATGTTTGGGCCAACCTACCTGCCGAGTTCCTTCAAAACTGTGTGCAAGTGTACCTAGAAGAATTGATGCTTGATGCTGTTTTGAAGGCAAAGGGTGGTCACACCAAATATGGATTTGATTTAGATTTTTCTTCTGTTCACCCACTTTGCATTTAGTTAATTGATAAATATAATCTATTAACATGTCTATTTTGAAAGCACTCTTACTTTACAGCATTTTTTCACACCTGCCTAAAACTTTTGCACAGTACTGTATATATATATATATATATATATATATATATATATATATATATATATATATATATATATAAGCAGTACTGAGTAAAGGACTTAAGTTTATACCGACTAAAAGATACATCGATAAAGATACGTCGATAAACTAGCCACTGAATTGAAGGAGTGGGAGAGACGCATGATATTACTGGAATATTTTTTCAATGAAAATATCTCAGATTCAGAGGGTAATTATGAGCATGGGATTAAAGTTAATAGTACAAGCACATGGACTTCTCCGGATGGAAGAGATAAATGGTTAGATATATATATTTTGAAGTAGTTAAACAAGAAATAATAGTAGGACTTAAGAAAAGATGTAAACTTAATCTAACCAATATTGAAGAACAAGCTATGACTGAGTTGTTAAATGATGATGATATAATGATAAGACCAGCAGATAAAGGCTCAGGAATAGTGATAATGAACACAGATGACTATATGAAATCTGTAGAATGTGAATTAAATACAGATACATATGAAGAAGTTAAAAGCAATAAGATCAATAAATCGGCAAAAGAGGTTAAGGAAATTGCGGAGAGACTATACAATAAAGGAATTATATCAAAAGAATTTAAAAAATACATGCAGCCACATAATGCAAGAACAGGCCTAGCAAGAGGAAATCCTAAAATGCACAAAGAAAATCACCCGATGCGAATGATAGTCAGTACAATTGAAATTATTATTATTATTAGTTTATTTAGCAGACGCCTTTATCCAAGGCGACTTACAGAGAGTAGGGTGTGTGAACTATGCATCAGCTGCAGAGTCACTTACAATTACGTCTCACCCGAAAGACGGAGCACAAGGAGGTGAAGTGACTTGCTCAGGGTCACACAATGAGTCAGTGGCTGAGGTGGGATTTGAACCGGGGACCTCCTGGTTACAAGCCCTTTTCTTTAACCACTGGACCACACAGCCAACAATAATCCAACACACATAATAGCTGAAATAGCAGAAAAACAACTTAGGTCGCACGTTGAGAAATTACCAAGCTATGTTAAGGATACAACACAATTTTTAAAAAGACTTGAATCAATAAAACACAGCCTTCCAGAGAATACAATTTTATTTTGCATGGATGTAAAATCCTTGTACCCAAGTGTCCCTCGTAAAGAAACTTTAGAACCTTGTCAAAAAGCACTAGATAATAGACTAGATAAATCAATACCAACAGCAGAAGTACTGAACATGATCAACGTAGTTTTAGAAAACAGTTATTTTACATTTGTTGATAAGAATTACAAACAAAACGATGGTACAGCAATAGGATCTAAATTAGGAATGCATTTTGCCAGTACATACATGGGAAAATGGGAAGAACAATTACTTAGAAAATCGGAAAGAGAACCTTTAGAATACATTCGGTTTGTAGATGATATTTTTGGGGTTTGGACACATGGAGAAGAGTCTCTCTTCCGGTTTCATAAAATAGCAAATGAAATACACAGTAATATTAAGGTGGACCTTCAATGGACAAGGAAAGAAATATAATTTATAGATACCATAGTAAAACTTGAAGGTTCAATTGAGACTGACCTCTTCTGTAAACCTACTGACATGCACCAGTATTTACACATGTCCTCTGCACATCCGATACACACTAAAAGGGCAATCCCAAAGGGTCTAGGAATAAGAATACGAAGAATATGCTCAAAAGAAAGTGACTATGTAAAACAAAGAAATGTATTAAAACAAATCTTAAAAAAGAGGATACAAAGAAAGAATTATAGAGACGGAGTTAAGAAAAGTGGATAAACTAAAAAGAGATGATCTACTAGATTATAAAACTAGAGATAAAAAGTCAAGAGAGTCCCATTAATAATGACTTACTCTAAACTTTTGCCCAATATTTCTAAGATAGTTTGGAAACACTTATGATTCTACATAATTCAGAAAAATTAAAAAAGTATTTCTTAAGGCCCCAGTTGTAGCATTCAAAAGAGAAGCTAATTTAGGTGATATTTTAGTTCACAGTAAACATGAAAGAATAATTGACAAAATAGGTTCTACTAACATGTGCACCAGTAGATGTAAAGTGTGTAAATACATAGATAAAAGTACAAATATAATTAAACATAAGAACACCACATATCCACTAAAACTAATACCTACTGTAAAAATAGCAATGTTGTTTATGGAATAGCCTGTGAAAAATGTGATGAAATCAAATATGTTGGAGAGACTGGAACTACTTTATATAAACAAATTCAGAACCACCTTTCATTAATTAGAAATAAAAAATGAATGAACCAATAGTACAGCACTTCACCAGTCAAGGACATGACATAAATGATGTAAAGTTTGTAGTATTAGAACAGCTAAAATTAGACAATGCGACATATAGAAGAATAAAAGAAAGTAAATGGATAAATAGACTGAACACGATTATGCCAGCGGGACTCAACAGAAAAGAATGAACTAATTAACTTCAATAGATATATAACATTTAAATAAATAAACAAAGTTTGTTCAAAAGTTGTGCATGCTGATGCGCTGGGGAGGCCAAATCTAGACTGATCCTCAGAGCCAGCATTGAATGATATAATAAAAATATAAATTTATATAAAGTAATGTTAATTAGAATTAATACAGATTCAAAGATAGAAGTAAAAATGATGTCACAACATATAGAACAGCATTACATCATGTAAGAATAAGTCATAGATTTGAATGTAAACAAAAACAAGTAGTTGTCATGCCATCAAAAACCTATAAATACCTCCAATGTTTTGATTCAAACACAGGCTCCCTTGAGAAAGATATGTGCAACATATCGAAACGTTGGGCAGCTGGCTCTTTGAGCTAAATATATATATATATATATATATATATATATATATATATATATATATATATATATATATATATATATATATATATATATATATATATATATATATATATATAAATGGGTAGGTGCTGCCTCCCTAGCCTCCCCTGAGAAACCTCCTCTGTTGTGATGTAAAAAATGACAGTAAATACTCTTTCTGGTTGTTCTTCAAGGATAGCCATTACCGTAATTCTCCAACAGAGGGCAGCATTATCATTCTTGTAAAGCAGTGCTCTTCATATTAAGTAATTTAAAGTAGATACAGGTTTTTTTTTTTTCTCTCTGATGCAGTTAGTTGGTTGTATTGCAGTAGAATTTAACATGATTTGACGAATTTTAAAATACTTCAATGCTTGAGTAGTATAAATTGAATTCTGTTTTTCTATTGGGCTATTGCACAGTACAGCTGTTTAAATGTGATCGGACAATATGATAAGATTAATATAGAAATCCTTTCTATTAATGTTGGCAGTTTATATGGATTACATTCATTTAGGATAATGTTGTATTTGTTCCTTAAAGGAGCGATAATGAACTTTAAAATCCATCACCTTACTTCCTGTTTGCACTAGCATTACAATCACTTGTTCCAGTTTTTAAATTTTTAAAAAAAAATTTTGCAGATATGAGCTTGAAATACAACACCATCTATTTTTGAAGTAGCTAATCAGTTCCTGTGCTGCAGGTGAGATGAGAGTCACTCGAGAGTTAATCTAACTATTTATATCAGATTTGTGACCTGCAGCATAGAAAGTTATTAATTTTTAAACCTTAGAAATGGTATTGCTTGTCTATGTTAATCCATGCATGGATAGATGCATTACGTAAGCACCTTTTTCAATTTGTACCCTGGTAATACAGCAGTTTGTCATCATAGTACAATCCAATCCATTTAATAAGGACTCCTTAATATCATTCATTTTGCATTTCATTTGCGCAATCACTCTGGAGCTTGTGATGGATGGTTGTAGTAGTCAAACTTCCAGGGCCTGATTTTGAGGAAATGCTGTAACATGCAAACGTAAGGGCAAAGTGCTTTACGTTTGCCCTTCATGTTGTAATTTTGAGCTGGGCGCTGGAGGAATTCCATTTGCTTTGACAAATGAAGGAAAAGTGCGAGTCAGAAGCTGCTAGCAAATCAGGGGCAACTGACATTCCCTTTAAGATAACAATAGCCCTAGCGATTGCCTTTGTTGTGATTTTGAAAGATGTTCTTTTTTACCAGAGCACCATTTGTTAATGACTTATTTAGTAATATTTACATTCATTGAACAATTTTGGCATATGTGACTGGAGTGTTTTATTATATTCATATATATTAATTATCTGTATACTTCCTGCCTTTGCAATAAAGAGCTTATTTAATATATATATGGGAACTGTGATTTGGAACGTGGCTTCATTCATTTTAATGCTGCTGTGAAAAATCAAGATGTGCATGATACATAGGCCTGCGCCTCATACTTCATAATGTCTGGAAATAATTTAGTCCAACGTGTTTTAAATTTGAATATGCACTTATTATTTTACTCTTGCACTTCCAAATATCTACGTATATGAAAAGGAGCATTTTTATTTAATGATCTAGAATAAATTACTAAACACTGGTATGAAATGTGGGCTTTACTGCACATTATTTAATAAAACAGTTTTTATTTTTTAGAAACGTTAATAGATTTTGATCAGCACTAAAGTTTATGAAGCTGGTAGCAGCTGTTCTAAAAATCAATAATTGTACATTGTAAACAGTTAACCATTACTACATTTTGCATTTAATTCAATTAAATATCAACTGAGCGAACCAATACAAGAACTAATGTTTACCCACACTGAAGTAAAAAAAAAAACTTTTACTAACTCAGGTAGTACAGTTAAATCAGTTCCTAGTGTTAGAGGTTTTCCCCTTCATCAAAATAGGGCCATAAAAGCACTTGCCCTAATGGCTTCAATTACCTTGCCTCATATATTATATGTTGTCAAGATAACACCAAAAAGCAGCAGGAATATATTCACTTATCCCAGTTACACTCTCTTGCTTCTTTGCTAATTCTTGTTTTATTTCCCTTCTTCATAGAGCTCTCCTCTGTGTGTTTTGAGTCGAAGTGCTGAGTGTTTAGTGTAAGGAGGCTGCTACTGCGTCTGGTTGCATGCGTTTCCAAACTCGGCTGAGTTGCAGAGGGACTGGTCGATGAGCTAAAATTGTTCAAGTAAGGAGGCTTGCCAGCATTCAAAGTGTTTATCGTATTATGTGCAAATAAGCACTTTTTCTCAAGTTTTCCCATGGTGCATGGAAGATATAAGTACGGCGGAGCAAGGGAGGGCTTAAGTCTTATCTGTGAAAGAAGTTCACACTTGGGAAGAACGAAGATTTGCACCCATAAGCCTCAGACAGGAAAAGATGGGGCTGCTTCTTTGTATTGTACTGGGGAAAGACTGAATTAAAAAAAAAAATGTTTCGGGCATATGACAAAATACAGTCAATTTTTACTTTGTGTGAATAACTGCTAGAAGTCTCATTGACATTTTCACTGCTCCCCTTATGTGCAGCCTAACGTCTGATTTCAAATTTTCTCGACAGGTGAAACCTCATTCCAGCAACAGATTTTAAAAAGTCTGCTCGAAGTGTGAAGGCGCAAGGTCACATGTACCTGGAAGGGAAAACCCAAGGGGCCTTTGGGATCACTCAGTGGTTGGCAACACTTTTAATGTACTAAAATGTGCTGGTATGCAATAAGTAGCCCAGTTATTGGTGACATTCAGATTGAATACATCCTACAAGTTTAAAAAAATGCATGGAGTGAATCCAAAAAGCATATATAGTATACAGTACTGCACCGCTTTAAATAAATGTGACGGTTACACCTAAAATGTTTTAATTCGTTTTGACAAACAATATCTACTTATACTTGCACCTTCGATTTATGCACAAAAAAATAGACTTTGGAAAACCCACTGGTATATGGTAAATGTACATACTGTAGGGTGGAGCATTTCTGTATCAAAAACTTTGAACACCCCTGTTTCTTTTACTGGGATATGTATTGACTTGTGCATTATGTACTGATTTGTTTGGCTTATTACAGAGTGGGCTGAATTTCAACCTGGAAATAAGTCTAACGGCTGATGAATTAATCCCCTGAAAAGGTCACCTCAACCTCCTACCTTCCTATATCTACATTTATCATGTACAGAGCCTAGCCGCTGGGTGCAGCATTGGTAAGTGGACATATGTTTTCAACAACAGAATATATGTTCGTATAGCTCCTTTAATGTAGTACAAGCATACAATAAAGACACAGTGCAATATAGTACAGTTAATGTACACTACAAGCAATATACAAAACATTAACTCTGTGGTTATTATTTACTTTGAATGTGTTTAGCATAGAAGTTGTAATTTTAGGTTACTGCGTCTTTCCATTAACACACAGTCAAACAGCATGACGCTACTTATGCTATGCACCAAAGATAGCACAATTAGGCTTCAGTATATTGCATGCAGATTATGAATATGGTGCTGCAGTCTGTGCAAACTATTACCAAGATGCTGCTTGTGAAATTATTTGATGTATTAGTGCTTATCATATTTTAAAATAAGCAGTGCAAAAAAGTTTATAAGGTGGGGAAGCATATGTAAATGTAAAGTGCTTTGTGATGGTGAAAGGCACTATATAAAATAAATATTGATTGAATGTAAAAAAAAAAAAAAAAAAAAAAAAAAAAGAAATACCATATTGACCTGTTTATATACCATACTTTAGATGTCCAGAAACAGGAACTGTAGTTAATCACTGTTTGTCTTTGGAGACTGAGTCCCACATTTGGTTTTAGTTCAATCCTGAGGGAGTTTTTGTCCTTATCAACACAACTGGCTTTGCAACATTGTCAGCCTTTGCTCAGAGGCAACCCTTGGTTTAATCAGCATGGGAACTGTGAACTGCGATTAAACACAACATTGCATGCTCTATCAGAAATGCAAAACATACATACAGGCACCGAAGGGCCTGGACATGTGTGGCTGCTTATTCAACATGCGGCTCTTATTAACTGGTATTGAACAATCTAGGAGCTGGTGACCACTAAGTTCAGATGACACTTATTGTAGGTTTTCCTGTACTTTGTATGTGTGCACGTTTTGTGTTTGTGTCTCTGTTTTCATGCAGAGGTAGAGATTCAAGTAGAGTATGTAATTATTATGTAATTTATAACCACACTCTGAGCCAACATATTTGTATGGTTACTTGTACTTAGATTGAATGGTTTAACGATACAACTAGAGTTGAGAGCAACTTTACGGCTTCCAAGCAGTTAGTGTGAAATTTAAGCGCATTGGTTGTTATAGATTACACGTTATCACAAATCATTTTGGACACAGCTGACTGTCAATTTTGACCAAAATATTGGAATCAATGGTTAGATGATCAATGCTGAAATGTCATTGGCCCACAGCAGCCATGTTTTGTACTGTAGCAACTTCCCTTGAACAACCGTAAAAGATAATCACTTAGTTCATTTATGCTCATTTTGGCTTCAATCAGAACTCTGCATGTTATATAACAACCATCTGTAGTCAATAAGAAATTATGGGCAGTTTTACAGCCAGCTTTAAATGTGACCTTTAGCAGAACTTAACCATACTATATAAAACTATTTATGCATTACACATTACACTACTTGCATTACCTATAGTGGTCATATAAACACACCAGTTTTGTAAAACAAAAGTCACATCTAATAAATTACAAACATACTTTTTTCTATACTTCGCTATATTTTTTCCATACCTTGCAGACTTTTCCAGGTTAACAGCTGTCCCCAGTGGTGGGAATGTGTCATTTCAGGGTGAAAAATTGGTAAAACTGACATGTCACCCATATTGATTGGCTCATGGTGGTCATGTTTGTTGATGTAGGAACTTTTCCTGACTAACTTTTTTAGAGGACAGTACAAAGATAACGTATACCCAACATTCACGTCAATCAGCCAAAGGGCTCATGAGGAGTTGTTGTTTAACCGTTTTACTCAAAATCCAACATAGCTGCCACACCATGTGACTGATCAATTTTTCCTTAAGTAGAATCAATCGTGGACATGAGCGCACTATGTACAAAAATTCACAGCTGTACTATTTACCGTTCATGAGAAGAAGACTTTTGAATATTGTCCAAACTTTTCATTAAATCCAAGATGGCTGCCACACCATGTGACCAAAGGCCGCCATATTGACCACAACATAACATTCCATAGTCCTCTACACCCGTGTCCAATTTTGTGCATTTTGGTGCAGCCGATAAGAAGTTAAAGGCAGTTTTATAGCCAGTTGCGTATGTTGATGATGTCATGTAGCATGGACGCCATGATTTTCACAGTAGCAACTTCCCTTGAACAAGCTTAACAGATGACCATACTGAGATGTTTTATTCTAATTTTTGTTTCAATCGGATAAGCGTTTTCAGAGAAGAAGATGTTTGAATTTTGATGATTTTATATTTTTATGGTAATTTTATCACATTAATCAATGTGGTTGCCAAACCACGGAACCAATCAGCTTCATATTAACAGCAGTTAATCATGGACTATCCCTCAACATGTTTAGCAATTTTCAGAACTCTGCATTAAGCGGTTTCCGATACATAGGCGTTTTAACAAATTCCGCAAAATCCAATATGGCTGCCGAACCATGTGACTTGCACAAATTTGCTGAATATCACCGACTATCCCCCATAGGCATCTACCAGTGTACCGAATTTTGTGAGTTTTTGAGCATGTTTTGGCAGAAAAAAAAAAATAATAATAATCCTAACAAAAACAATAGGCTTTCCCAGCCTACTGCTTGGAAGCCTAATAATGTCAAAATATGATACATACTGTACCACAATATGCAGGTCGTGATACGATATGTATCACAATATATGTGATGGAATACTTGTATGATACATAAAACGATCAAATGATCATTTAATGATAGACTATTTTGTTAAAAGACAAAAAATAAATTAGATAGGGAGATTATGTATTCATACCTACTACAAGGTACTGGTTACATACTTATAATCCTCCTAGAATAGGTGTTTATATACCATGAAATACTTCGAAGATATATATATATATATATATATATAAATTAATTAGAATCTGATATCGATGTGATACAGCCATCTGAAGTTTCTTATATAGTATATATATAGAAAATCATATAGGGGTCTGTATGATACAAGCTGCTTTCTATGCCACTCATGGTGAGAGTTATGACCTCTAGTGGGGTGGATATCAGCTTGTATCGTACAGTACCCTATGCAATATATATGGGCAGCTGGCTGACCCAGGCGATGGCATCTTGCTTGTCTTGTTTGTGTATTTTGTCATGTCTCGTTTTAGTGTTACATGTATCGTAAGGGTAAGGGGCATGCCGTTAGAGTTAGGTAGGGTGTGTGTGTGTGTGCGGGGCGGGGGGGTGTTCGCCTGCTGCAGAGGGATGCACCACTCGGATTCATTCTTTGCTATTCTCCAGAAACGGCAGGAGCCGAAAGGTTGCAGGGAATGGATCCGACTGGTTGATCTGGGTGGCGGGTGGGGCCTTCTGAGGCTATATATAGGGGGAGCAAAGTGAGAGAACACATGCAGACTTGAGTTTGAGTGGTTTCTGGGAGACTGTGAGAGACAGAGAGAGAGCCTGAAAGAAAGGGCCTTAGCTGTGAAGCACGAAAAAGAATCCGAAAGTGAGTCTGTGGAGTGGAAGAGAGAGCGAGAGTGTATGAGAGAAAAGAAGATGGCAGAGAGTGAGGGAGAGTGAGACGACGACTGGGCCAAGAGAGTATAGACGGTTTTGTTATTTTGGCGTGAACCCCGGCTCAAACAGGGATTCGCTGTTTTCCATCAGTTTACTTAAAAATAAACTGGTCACATTTGGAATCCCATCTGGTCTCCCAAGTTCTGCTTTACTCAAAAATGACAGACCGTTACATTATATATATATATATATATATATATATATATATACCCCACCCCTTGTTATATCAGCCCTCGCTATACTGCGGATTTGGATATATCGCGGTCCTGGAGTTGGCTCCCCATTTTTACAGTCTAATTGCGCATGCCTTCGCTGCAATATACAGTGCCTATAGAAAGTCTACACCCCGTTTCAAAATTTTCACCTTTTGGTGCCTTATACCTTGGAATTAAAATGCAATAAAATAGTTTTTTTTTCATTTATCTTCACATCCTACCCCACAACTAACAAGTGAAAAAAATATTCTAGAAATTTGCAGATTTGATTTCCATTACATGAGAGTAGATGTTAAAACTTCATGCTGATTTGAACTTGGCTCTCGCCAACATAAGCACCAACTAAGACGTAGCTTCACAGTAAACTAATGTGATCCATATGTGTCTCCATCCATTTGTGCTTCCTTCCATATGATGATGTAGATATCCTTCTGTCTGGTGTTGATGGCTGAAGTGTAATGCTGGCTCCAGGGATCAGCTTATTTTGCCTCCCTAGCGCATCAGCACACTGGCGGCTGCGATGCTGGCTCCGGGGATCAACCATAGTGCGGTCTCCCCAGCGCATCAGCATGACAACCGTCTGGATTGAGCTAAGTAGGGTACATCTCTGGGGTCTTCAAGTGGGCACCTTCCATCCTCGGTGTTTCGTCGACTAGCCCACGACACCTCAAGAGGGCTCGACGGTGATTCTGGCGTCCCAGCATCACCCCCTCCGTCCCCACTCAACTCAGCCCAGCTTACTTACCTGTACCCCAGCCAGAATCTTTCCGTCTCAACCACAGCCAGTTGCTGCTCCTCTCTGCTGCTTCAGATAAGTTCTTCACTGTGCGACGCAACTCTTGGCCATTGAATCCGACATCTCTGAGAAACCGGGTTGTAGAGTGTGCCACAAATCCTCGACAACCCACTTCCACTGGGTAAACCCAGACTCTCAATCCTCGCTGTTCCGCTTCAGTGGCTAGTTGAGCATACCGCAGTTTCTTCCTCTCATACGCCTCATCTACAGCATCCTCCCATGGCACTGTTAACTCTACCAGGTGAACAAGGCGTACTGATCCAGACCACAAGACAATATCTGGTCGAAGGTTAGTGGTGGCAATCTCAGGTGGAAAAATAAGCCGTTGACCAACATCTGCCAGCATTTTCCAGCCTCCAGCAGCTTCCAGTTGTCCTGGGCGAGGATTGGTTTTAACACCTTTTCTTGGTGGTTGCTCTCCTGGGCGGAGGAATGTTGTCTTTTATATGTAATGTTTTGATGGAACAGGTGGCAACTTATTGGTCATGTTACGCTTGTCTTCCAATGCTAAGGCCAAACATCGCAGCACCTGGTCATGGCGCCAAGTAAACCGTCCTTGGCTAAGAGCCACCTTACATCCTGTCAAAATGTGCCTTAATATTGCAGGTGATGAACACAAAGGACAATTAATTAAAAATAAAAACTGAAATAGCTTGGTTGGATAAGTGTCCACCCCCCTTGTATAGCAATTCTAAATTAGCTCAGGTGTAACCAATCGCCTTCACAATCACACACCAAGTTAAGTGGCTTCCACCTGTGTTAAATTGTAGTGATTCACATGATTTCAGGATAAATTCACCAGTTCCTGTAGGTTCCCTCTGCTGGGTAGTGCATTTCAAAGCAAAGACTCAACCATGAGCACCAAGGTGCTTTCAAAAGAAATCCAGGACAAAGTTATTGAAAGGCACAGATCAGGGGATGGGTATAAAAAAATATCAGAGGCCTTGAATATCCCTTGGAGCGTGGTCAAGACGATTATTAAGAAATAGAAGGTGTATGGTGTATAGCGGATTTATATTGGACCCCGAAACCCGCGATATATCAAGTGGGTGGTGTATATACACAAACGCACACACACACACACGCACACACACCCACACACAGAACCACTTATTAATTGTTTATGACATTTGGGAATTGTTATTCTCAACTGCATTGTACATACTGTTGATGTATGTCGGGATCATAGTCAGACTGATAGCTCTGCTTTTGAATTTACAGTTGTGGTGTGGGATATATATTGCTAACATACTTGTTGTTTCATTTCTTTAAATAGGCACATCAGCACTTTAGTGGTTAATGAATACGTTCTGTCCTGTAAGCGGTACACAGAAAGGGGCTGAAAGGGAATTGAGTACTGTGTGTGTGTTTTCTATGGACAGAGGCAATGTTTAATGTCCTGCTGCACAGCCTGTCAGTGTGAATCAGCATCAAACCAGAGCATTAGCGACATGGAAAGTGCTCCAAGGCAAGGCAAAGAGAATAAATAATATATCAAAAATCTATACTCTTTAACAAGCGTTCGTGTACCAAGTACATCTTAAATTGACCCGTACTGTTATAGCCTTAAAGACAAGCAGATCTCCAAATTCACAACTGAAAATACTTGATTTGTGTACAGTTGGATATATGCTATTCCGTATATCATGTTTTAACTTTGGATCCCATGAGGAGAGCTCTCTTCATTTTTAATAGCTCTCAAAGGACCAATGACAAGAGATAGTTGCAGTGTATAATCAACAAAAATATGGGCTGGGGCATGTGGGGTCTGATTGTGAACTTGTTGGGTATTCTAGAGCTACTTTTCAATTGCCCAAGTTGTCATTCTCAGGTGTGACTGAGTCCATTTGAGAATAACTCCACACCAATGAGAGAGGAACAGCAGCCAGCAAATAGTAGCACTCCAAAAGCAAACAGCACATGTAACAAAATACATGAATACTCAATAGAAGCGTTGTAGAAATCTAATGGCCATGGACCAACTGAACATATCAGATTTATTTGTTTGCCTGTAAAGCTGCAAACCCGCTCTTTGGAAGCACAATAACATCTGCTGTGGGTCAGTTGAGGAGCTGTAGCTGGTCGTCTTCACCTCCAACCAGACTCATGCAATCTGTTTCTCACAGATTGGTCACTTTGGTGAATCCAGTTGCTGTCCTGAAGTGGATGTTAAGCACATGTGTAATGAACTGGCGATTACTCAGTGCCATATTGTGTAGATATCGGCCATTACATGGTGTGGTTTCGCTCCCATGACCTTGTTCAGGATGTCTAGTGTACACACCTGTGGTTTGATAACGTGTACACAATCTGGAAGAATGGGTCACACCAAATTGACCAGCTACATATCATTGTGTATCCCCAGATTCCAGCATGTCAACAACAGCCAACAACAACAAATGATGTTTTCACTTATTTAAAGACAGGGAAAATTTATTAAACAGGGGCCTGATTGCTCAAACCTGGCTCTTTACAATTTTTTCATAGTACGAGTAACACATTGCTAAAGGATTTCCTGCAAGACAGACCCTCAATTCTTTTGTTTAAAAAAGTGTAAAGTGCATTCATTTTGGTTATGGTACATGAAAAATGCCCTGCAATTCATTATTTTAATATATTTCCTGAATGACACCCTAGGACATTGTATAACCAGCTCTGGTGCTGAAATATATTTAGCAAGTGCCATTTTTAATGCAACCAATGTATCAATTCCGAGATAAAAATGACAATGTGTCTGCACATACTATACATGATATACAGGTAGTACAGCAATATTATTGCAATGATACTGCATATGCACATGTGTTCATGTTGATACCGTTGCAGTGAACAGTCAACTGAGTCAGGAGGAGTTACACTTTATCGCATGAGGCAATCGAGTGAACCATGGATGGCAACGCTTAATGGCCTTTCCCTGTGCATTGAGGCATGGTTGCAAAATGCAAAATTCACGAGAAATACAATTATTTGAAAACCAAACCTCCCACACGCTTCCCATTGGTTTGATTTTACTGTACAAAGGAGAGAAAAAAAATGAGTTGTTATATTTGAGTTCGGAGTACATAGTATGCTTATTAGTATTCTGAACTGGATCTTTTTTAAACTAAGGGGTTTGATCATCCTATACCGCACCGGAATAAGCCACTGCTGGATTATTATAAAGCATTTTACCCTACCAGGGATTCCACCTGGATTGCATGAAGCCCTTATTTTGAGGGGCAATCTCGTAATAACCTGCCTACTTTTAAAATCCCTCAATTGAGATCTCATATGGGCTAAGGTGCATTTGTATACCAAGCATCTCATCTTTGGAACTCATTGCCTTCGAACATAAAGACAGCCGTTTTACAATACCTTTTTTAAATCATTCATAAATATGTATTTGAAATCTGACCACTGGGGTTGCAAATCCTGTAAATACTGACTATACATTGGAAGGTTTTTTATGGTTTTATTTTGTATTGCTGTTTTTATGATTGCTTTAAGTGTTTTTCTCCTGTTTGAATGATTTGTCTACTTTTGCCATTGATCTTATAATGTTATTTGTTGCCCCCTTCTCCTGCCAGTACCCCCTTGAATATGACATGCATATGTCAAGGGTTCTATCCTGGTTAAATAAATGAAATGTATCGAAGGAGATATCCCAGGGCTTAACATGCTATTAAAATCCAGCTGTGGTGTATCCCAGCAGGGTATAGGTTGATCAAATCAACCCCTAAGCTACAATTAAAGTCAGTAGCTTAGAGGGTGTCCACTGTTGAAAAATGGCAGATCTACTGTATTTTGTTATGGCCAGTAGAAGTGGAAACTAAAAATCACTCCATCAGTTACTAGAAGCTTCAATATCCATTGTACTTGGTTGCAATTAGTTTCAATACTGTAACTACAAGAGCCATTGTTAATGAATGACCAATTTACAATGTAATGAATATGCTATTTTATTTTTGTATCATTTTAAACAAAGCATGATGATATTATTATCCCCCGCTGGGGATGAAAGCCCCTGCAAAGATAACTGCTTATCCAGTTGTCATGAAAATTATCCAGAATATCAGATACTGGGGATATGTGGAGGTGATTGTCTGTCTGTACATCCCTCCATCTGTATGTCACACTTACATTTGTGCATATATGTGGAGAATGGCTAATGACATTGTCAAGAAAGTATTCTATATATAATATCGATATGTGTTGTGGTCATCAACTTTGTAATCGTACTGATAGCTGTAATGTAGAATTTACCCCCGCGGCTGGGGATGTGTGTTAATGTCCTACTTGCAGTAAGTAAACATTGCACAAGGTGATTATACAGTTACAGTGTAATGAGGTCCCTGTGTAAATGTTGTGCTCTGTTGTTTTTAATGTAATTTCGCTGATGGTGGCCATATTATGCAGTCAACACAATTGCACGCTATAGACATCAACTGCGGTTACAGTTGATTGTAGTTACATTGCTCTGCAGTGAATGTTTTCTACCTCACCATCAGCGCAGTGTCCAAGTCACTTTACAGTCACCCAATAAAAATAATTCCTGTGCAATTGATATTGGGGGGGGGGAGTGAACAAGTGAACTGGTCTGGCCTTCCTAAATAGCACTAAATGTTTAAATAGAGATGTGATGCAAAATATCACATGCTTGCTCACAGTGGTTTTCTTTACCCCATACAAAAGCAAGGTCACCAATCTATATTGGTAAGGCAATGGAGCATTAAGCGCAAAGTTTGGAACAGACATTTTGAATTATTGGTTTTAGCTGCAAGGGAGTGTCATTATTGAAAGCATTGATAGAAGGGCAAGCAGAATTTTCCATCAGTGAAGGGCCATGCAGGATGTTGGCAGTGAAAAAGCTTTTTCAAGGTCTCTGCCTTAAAGCAATTGGGTTTTGTGTACCCATTTACCAACTCCATATAATACTGTCTGTAGGACAGATCAGGGGGCCAGTGAATATGTAACTTTGTGTACTGCATACATCATTGTGACCTCAGTTATTTGCTAATCCAATAAATCATTCAAAAGAATGAACTTTTCACAGTATAACTACAGTTTAGGTATCAATCACATTTTTCCAATACAGCTTTTTGGATGTCTCCAAATTGACAGAGTACAGCCAGAACAACCTATACTGGCTTCATACATTAATACTGCTCTGAGAAATTCTGACAAACAAAAACTGTTTCCTTAAATAATATAAATCATGTCTTTTTTTTAAGAGAATATTTTCTTGTTGTGTGGGGTTTGAAACATATGCCAATTCCGAAATGCCCGACACAGCAAATGATTACATGCATATTTAAATGTAAAACACTTTGAAATGAATTACTTCCAGTAATTATGATGTATGATAGATTCTATAAAAGTTGGTCTTTAAGCTAGATTTAAAAGCATTAAGAGTGGCAGAATCCCTGATCTCTCAGGAATGGTGTTTCAAAGTTTTGGGGCATAACAACAAAAAGCCCTGTCGCCCATAGAGCGTAGGTGAACAGAGGGAACACATAACAATCCAAGATCAGTTGAGCGAAGGTTATCAGATAAATACTGCGGAGCCAAACCATGTAAAGCCTTAAAAGTAAGAAGAAACATTTTAAAATCAACACTAAACCTGACAGGCAACCAGTTCAGGGACTCCAGAACAGGAGTGATATGATCCCTTGCATGTGACCTTGTCAGGATACCAGCTGCTGAGTTGTGAACATGGTGTAATTTGGACAGTGTGCTTTTGGAGATGCCTGCAAGCAGAGCGTTACAATAATCAATCCTCGAAAAAACAAATGCATGAACCAGCTTTTCAGCTACAGAAGCAGAAAGCATAGGTCGCACACTAGTGATGTTTCTAAGGTGGAAAAATGATGCCTTAACAGTATTCTGCACATGAGATTCAAAAGTTAATTCAGGATCAAAAATAACTCCCAAATTTCTCATTTTGGATCTAAACTCAAGCTTACTACCATCAACTGACAGGTTTACAGCATTGGTTTTACGTAACTGGTGGGCAGTGACTAGCAACATAACCTCTGTTTTGTCACAGTTAAGATGCAGAAAGTTTTGTGACATCCAATTCTTAATATCAGAAATGCAATCAGCAAGCACAGAGGCAGCAACATCAACATCAGATTTAGTATGCACATAAATGTGGGTGTCATCTGCATAAAAATGATAATTCAGGCCATGTAATCTTAGTATGTGACCAAGGGGTAACATGTAAATACTAAATAGTAGAGGGCCCAAAAATGAGCCTTGTGGGACACCAGATGTTACCAGCCCAACCTAAAACCGCCAAGAGAGACAAAGTGTTGACGCCCAGTAAGATAAGACTGAAACCATTTTAGTGTAATGCCAGAAATGCCAAACAAATGCTCTAACCTATCAAGTAGGATAGCATGATTTACAGTGTCAAATGCAGCTCTAAGATCCAAAAGAATTAAAACTGATAATGAACCTGAGTCAGCTGCCATAAGAAGATTGTTTGTAACTTTTTAACAAGGGCAGTTTCAGTACTCTGTAGTACTGTGTGGTGTGTTTTCTCTCTCACTTGCTCCCTCCCTCCTTGACCTCTAGCTGTTCCCTTTTGGTAATGGCATCGGCTCCACCTGTGTTTCATATAAACCTCCCCTTACCTGGTTAGTTTGAAACTTAGTCGCCTCTGCCTGATCCGTCATCGAAGTCGCTCAAAGCTAACATGTAAATGAGGCCACATCCCAAAAGTTATGCCGACCAAATGCACTAACACAGACATTAAGGACGGGACAAAGCACGTTACCAAAATCATATTACAGGGCAAAGGAAGTTTGCTCCTGTTTGTGCCTAATATTTTAATAAAAATTCGGGGCAAACACATTTTCTTATTAGAATTGGGCCTATCTACTAGCAAAATTGTGACTAAAGTCGACTGGATATGTTTCAGAACTCTATTTGGTCAGATTGGAAATTATAGATGGACAAGTTGCATTTCTGCCCTTGTTAAGCATCATATTTGGATATGCTTCCAGTTCACAAATGGTCCTTTTTGACCGAATGAAGAATAAACAGTAAAAAAATGGTTTCTTATTGGTAAGATGCTGTGAAAGAAAAACAGAAATAGAAGACCCTGCAGCTTTAAGTTCAGAATTTGTGGAGAAAACTAAAGCAGGCCAGATTGGAAGATAACACTGTGCTACAGAGTGCTTATGCCAGCTGATTATCCTCTTTTATTTTCAGTATGTAGACAGACCGAACACAGCTTTACGTTCGCCAGCCATTTGGTCTAATTCCCTAATACTGCAGTATGTCATTAACTCTGTCTCCCATTGTCCCTTCTGCTCAATTCGAAGCTGAAGATGAATGTTAAATTAGATGAGGAAGTGTTTTATATCAGTGTGTTTATAAACAAAAGACCTCCACTGACCCTGTGGTCCCACCCACCCCCACCCTCCCCTGGAACACACACATGGGAGTACACACTACTCCCTCCAAAAGAGCATGGTTCTTTGTCTCATCATTAGAGCTGACCTCCCTTCACGCTGTTCTGAAGAAATTAGCGAGAGACTGACGAGAGCCTGTCTAGCCCCCTTCGACCCCCAGCAGGGAGCGCAGTCACCTTGCTGGGGGCTATGGGTTAGTTTACTTATAGAGACAGGGTAAGCCAGGGGAAACCTCAGTGTGTCCATGGCGTTCCATCTTTAGTGATCCTTCCTCGTTCTAAGAAGCCCTTCCCTCGCACTGGTAAGACCCACATTCCTGGTTACTGACTGGCGGTTTCAATTGCTTACTTGTTTTTGCTTAGAAAAAAGTGTAAATAAATACATAAAGAAACCAATTTTAATTCTGTGGTTCACTGTTGTTTAGTTTTATGGGAACAACAGTTATTCTTTTTTGTTAGTACTGGTTGTGCTGATCTATAAGAGGAACTTTAATTACCTTCAGTTCTGTATTTGTAGCACTAGGGCAAGTTGGAGTACGCGCAAAGTTTTCATTCAAAGACTGATGTGAACTTGTTATTTTGGTTCTTGTGAGGATCTGAACATCCGTATCCTGGTAACTGAATGCAAGATGTGCACACCACAGCCTAGATGTCCTGGAATGCACAACAATATGCCAGGGATTCATTAAGTTGCCTGAGAAGGTTCAAGACCACTGTCTAACTCTGCTTTCTGAAGGTACATAACTGCAGTCAAAGGTGGTTCAGTGTTTCTTTAAATTCAGACACTGACAGCTCACTGACGCTGCGTGTTAGTTCCTTGCAAAGCCGCAGAAACATTATTTCATTATTGTATACTTTTATTTCATGCTCTACTTATTTCATTATTCCATTGGTCTTTCTGTTTTAGTCAAGGGTGTGCAGTGTCTGACTCTACTGTCTGTGGCTCATTGTAAATTAAATGAATAAATACCCACATAAACAGAAAAAGACAGACATGAAAGAATAAAAAAACACCTCATTAAATATTACTGATTTCCCATACTGGAAGGAAAACTATGGTTTATATATGTCATACATTTTAAAGATAGCAAACAGTAAAAATACATGTTATATATATTATTGGAAATAACAAACTATAAATGGCAGAGGAATATATTTGTAAAAGGATTTTCAGAACCAGTACTGGTAATACAATATCAAATGTCTCCCTTACCAAAGTGTAAGATGCAATATTGAAGCTTCACAAATTGTACTGAAATAGCTTTAATACTTTCCTGTAGGTTATTATTTGAACACTGAATGCTAGTGGAAGTCAATGTATGTTAATCAAATTAATGCTGGACTTCAAATTAACAAAGAAAACCAAAGACAGTGAAGCAGTGAGACGGGCTGCTGACATTCCGAAATGTCTCAACTCATGATTTGTGCAGAACCACTTTCACACCCAAATAAACACCCACCTTTTAAAGTGTTTTCTGGATGCAGCGCATATTTCCAGTTGCTTTACAAATTAGTCAAACCAATTGCTGCCAAGTAATGTATTTATTTATTTATTTATTTATTTATTGAGTAATACATATTTATCATGATAAAAATGTCCACTAGAAGTCTTTTTCACTGTATGTCATTGTTTCCTTTAGTACATTTATAGTTTTTATATCTATTATATACATTCATACATTTAGCACTTTTGAGTGGATGATAATTATTTTATTTAGTGCTCAAACTACTATACTGAAAGACAACCCTTTGATCAAATACTGCAGTGTCGTTTACAGGAAAACAATACAATGCTAGTATAATGGACATTTCATTCTTAGAGAGCAATAGCTGTCTGTCATGTTAGAAATGTTAAAACAAACACAACAATGTGTCCTTTAAGTGATGTTTTAATAACTATTCTTTTTAGATTTTTTATAACCATTCTCCTAAGTTAAACAATGCTTTGAATAATGAGAATGATTCCCTCTCTAAAACAATTGAAAATGATTTGTGAACTCCAGACTTTACAACAGTTCTTTCCAAAACATTAATTAAAACAATCCTTATTATTTTGCGAGTAGGGACTAAAATGCACTGTGTCTTTAGTGTAACTTTTGTCCGGTCCTATTATTATTATTATTATTATTATTATTATTATTATTATTATTATTATTATTTTATGGATTTAGATCAACTGAGTAAACTCAAAATAATGAAGACAAAAGAAAAAGAAAGTTGATGGCCTGGAGACTGAAAGAGTATGAATATATCCCATCATCCTCATTTTGCAAAAAAGAAAAGCTGTAGCACTGAAAAATATATAGAAATATCCAATTATTTGAATAATACAATGGACGAACATACCTGACCGACTAGCTATGAAGTCCTTGGTTAAGTCTGCTATCCCTGAGGCAACCGGATTTGTGCAATGGACTTTTTTGTTTTAACAAATAAGAGCGACTGTAAGATCCCACCGCAACAAAATAAGGATTTGGGTTTTTTTTAGTTTTTTTTTAGGCCACATGGTCTGAGTCTAACTCACATGACCGCTTTGCAGGACCAATGAGATTGTGTCAGAGTTAAGCAAAAAAATAATTTTCCTTCAGTGTTTTTTTTTGTAATCTTTTTTGCAAACGTTGAAAGTGGTGGCCATCTGTCCAAGCTGTGGCAAGGTAAAAAAATAAAAATCTTTTTGGGGGTTGGGGTTTGGTTGGCAGAGGTAGGGAGATTGTAAAGATGTAAACACCTGGCAAATCTGCAAAAAAATCAACTGTAAAATCTATATTTTTAAAGTCACTTTGAATTAGAAACGTTCATTTGTTTTGGGTTAATGCAAAGCACATACAGTATCTGTATTATAACAACTCAAAATATTTATAATACAGCATGCTTATAACATTGTATTACATAAAGTGTATATCTTCCTAGACTGTTTCAGTGTATATGCTTTAATATTTTTACTTTAATACATTCAAAATTCATGTTATGAGTTTTGCTATTTTTGAAATGGGTAGAAATGTAATAGGTTTCAATTGTAAGAATTTAAAGGACCCTGCAAAACAGTAGTCTTAAAATGGCTTTGCTTGGAAGCTGTCCAAATAAGAAATAGAGAGAAAAATAATAGTTGCATTGTTTTAACATTTTCTAAAATTAGCACTTTTAACAGTGCTTGTAGGCAATATTTTCATTTATTGCGGTATATATTCAAATTCCATCACAAACATACACATGTAAGTCTGGTGTTACGAAGGATTGCGCATCTGCCTCTTCTGAGAAAACTATATAAGCTGAATCTAAATCGTATAGAGATCAGTGTTTAAATTGCTCTTCTTTGTAATGATCTGTATATTTTGTATATATTACGTTATCATTTTGTACAATATTTTAAAATCTATGATATAGAAATAGGAGCATGAATATTTAATATGGGTACCAGTACAAATGGCATCAGAATTACTGACAAACTGAAAATGGAGTCCATACTGGTGTATTGTTTTAATAGATATATTATAGAATAGTTTCTTATTTTTAGTTGGTATTCTGTTTTATATATACCAGTAATGTCTATAAATATTTTAAAAAGCTATTCTGAAAATCCCACTTTCCTTTTTTTAACAATGGTTTATTTAAAAAAAAAAAAAGAAAAGATTTGGTTATGTCATATATCTGTACTACAGAGGCAGATGTGATTGTTCATTGTGCCTATTGGTGTCTATTGTTTACAACAATATTTCACAGTCTTCCCTTCTGTGCAAGTGTACCCCACCACTGAAATTTGTCATTACTTCGCTCTGCTCCTTCTGCTACCTGTGACAGTAATAGGTTCAATCACTGTATTCAGAAACACTGAGCTTATATATATGTGTGTGTGTGTGTGTGTGTTTTATATAAAATGCAATATCGCAGAGTTTAAACTTTTAGGGTTGTTTGTTCAATGCAGGTTAGAGGTGTGCTTGTTTGTTTAATTATTTAATTCTGTAATATATTTGTAAACTGTTAATTTAGAAATTTAATTAGTATATATACACACGGTGGCGAAATTAATTATTCAACTACGTTTGACAATAAAAAATATCAGCCATGTGCAAAATCTCCCCACCCCCACCGCAAACGAAATCCTCCCGATCATTCAACAGCACCCGCACTCCCAGAAACGAAATCCTTGCTACGCCACTGTTATTACCCATCAGCAAAAAATCTCCATCCACCCCAAAAATAAACTCCAGGCTAAGCCAATGTATATACACACACACACACACACACACACACACACACACAGTACACATGCTTAAAGATAACTATGAATATACAGTACAGTACATGGTACAAGGAAATTATAAAAATAATACTTATTTCAATTGGTGTCTTTAAAGTGCAAAAATGCCCAGATAATTCTAAACAGTAGTAATTTTTCTTTAGAATGGAAATGTTGTCTGAAAGTCATTATCAGCAATACAGAAAATACCTTGTTTTGTGTTTAAAGCACACAGCCTGCTTAACGGTGGCTGTCAGTATTTTAAAATAATGTGTTTATATCCACAATCCCACTTTGTAACAAAAGACATGTACTGTTTGTTTTTTTCATTAAAAATCACTGTATTAAACAATATTAGGCCAACCCTATAATAAGCCTATATACATTTGACTGAACTGTTCTTTATCCTGCTGCTGGTTCATTGTCGTTTTATATGGAATCCTTCATGAACGTCATTCCTATAGAATATACACAACTATCCTCAAATAAGTTAATATATCAACATCTATAACAATGTATACCCCTTTCCTACACTGATTTGAGACTGCCAAGCTTCTAAGCATATATAGTAGCAATCAGCAGTCTAACTTTGGTCTATCATTCTTATTGGCAAGCATACATCAATCCTTGAACTCTAAATTGCATTTTTAACAAAAGCCTATAGATTGATTTCAGTGGTTTACAATAAACCATGCTGAAAATAACCACTCTGTAGGTGTTTCTTGTAACGTGTATTTTATTCAAAAACACGATGTAGGAAAATGTTGTAATTTTAAAAACAAAAATCACTTTTAATATGCAGTTTATAACCTCCTACTGCTGCAAGTCTATATTTGTCGAGTTGTAAATCAACCTTCTGGTATGGCAGTTATAAGCTATAGCTGGAGAATGTAAAATAACTGAACTCTTTTTAATATAGTACTGTATTATTTGATTAGGAGACACGACAACTTTAAAGCTACCCCTGCAACTGTCCAATAGGGCTGCATGATGGATGGCTATTAAACATTGCAAACCCTGTGGAAGGCAAAATGGAATGTGTAATTTGCTTAATTTTGCCCTAATTCTATGTATGTTTAATTTTTTTTATTGTGTGACCAGTGTTGCCCAGAGCAGAGAAGGTGTGTGTCTTCCGTTGTCTGTCCAGGAGGTTGAAAGAAATGGGCCAAATCATTTGAATATGTCCTGATGCTGGGCTCTGTATATGTGCAGTGTGCACTTCCTCCGCTGTTTGATTGTGATTTAGGCTGAGATTTAAGTAAAGGCGGCTTATCCAGGGTGACAGTTTTAGAGCCTGCTGTCGGAGCCTGTTGGGAGTGTGCTCTGTGAATACGCACATTTCTTCTAGGTCCTTGGGAGCTGTTCACATATGACTATACACGTCACACTGACTAGCTCTGAATAAAGGAAAAGGGCTTCAGTCAGTGGCATTGCCAGGATTTTGATGATGGTTGATAACACTGGTGTAGCCAGGATTTTGTTCCATGGGGGGGGTTCTGGTGATGGATTGCCCCACGTAGTTGAATAATGCATTTCGGGGAGGGGGGGTTCAAACCCCTAAAACCACTACCTTAGCGATGCAGTTACCTTTTGGTTATTCAGAGGAGGCAAGAAATACTGCAAGAGGGAGTGTGGATTACAGCCATGTTCAGATTTACACTAAAATACAATTCTTTTATGAATTGTTTTATTACAGTACGGCTACATGTGCATTTTACACAGAAGTTTAAAACATTTGTCTCCATTCCATTGTTTGAAGTTGTGGATGTGCTTTTTTCAGAAACCAACCCTTTTTATGAACAGTTTATCTGTTTACAAAGGTAGTTTTAGTTTCAGGGACACTTTGTAATACTGTCTCACTGATGCGTGATGTAATTGTTCACAGTGTTGCTTCATTGCATGATATATCTTTTTCAATAAGAGGCAACACACAACATATTATATTAAACATATAATTACTATATTAAACCACGCTGTGAGTTTACTGACCATTACAGGAAGATAATTAGGAGATGTGTGGAATTAAAAACTAGCATAAAAAATGTCAGTAATTACTCAGCAGTTGCCAGGTAATACTACAAGAATGGGTAGTTCAGGGATCAATTCTAAGTTGTTATATACAATCTATAACCATGTTATTAATTGTTTTATTAAGTTACAGGTTATGATTAGAAGTAATAACACTTCATTGCAATACACCTTTATCATTATCATGTTATAATAATGTCATAATATATAATTACATGATCCATATGTACAGCCACTTATAAATAATCCCCACGCTAAGGACCCATCATGTACACTGTTTTAAAACAATTATTCAGTGATTATTATTATTATTATTATTATTAGACACAGTGAATGATCATTTTCGTATGACTTCAGTGTTTTCCAGTCTTATTATACATAGTATAATGAGATTACCAGTGTATAATAAGGTTGATAATAAAACTTACTAACCTCAATTTTTGGGTTCTGTTGCTCCCATATTGAGTTGCAGTATTATTTGTTTTCTCTGCCAATAATATTCCAGCCAGATAAATGTAAACAAAGTTAGTGCCATGAGTTTACCTCATACTAGTCAGTATTGGCAATAACAGTGTTATTAGGTTACTTGCTTTGTGTAAAGTTACATATTTCACTGTGGCCTGTTACCCCATTGTCACACACATGCATGGATTCCTGGAACAGAGCCAATGCTCTGGCCCAATGTGGACTGTGTTATTTTCAGTTTTATGTTTAATAACACTGTGGGGTATGGTTATATATAAGCTTATATGACAGCCTTTCATTTTATTTCTGTAAAATATACCAACATCTCAGATTAGGTTTACTTGTGTCTAGGCAATATTAAAATGTAATAATTTTAATATCTAGTTGAGAGGATTAGGAAAGGCCGGATGATTAAGGATCGAGTCAGATTAATTTCTGATATTTTCTATTTTAAAATCTAGTCTTATAAGAGCTTAGATAATCAGAAAGTTTATCAGTTGCCAAATTTGCTTGTGTGTGCCAATGTCATATAAAGTATGTTAGTGGTTAATAAAAAGATATTTTTCGCAATTTTACTGCTTCCTGCAGTGTTTGACCTTGAAAAATCAGCTCCCCGTTTAAAACTTACAAAGAAATGCTCACTTCTAAACCGTAAACCTTTGTAATTGATCCAAATGCATGTTTTATGTAAACATTTGTGATAAAAGATGACTTTTATTTATTCATTTATTTCGGCCCCTCTGAGGGTCAACACTCAGCAGTGGTGGCCATCCCTAAACTGTACGGAATGCAGCATTTCCCCCGACAAGGCCAGAGAATATAACAAGCATGTCTGAGACTATCATCCTCCAGGCGCGACTGTATATCCAACATCAGTGACATGAAAAAGTCGCACATGTAAATATTATGTAAGTTATATTCTGATACTTTCAATAGCTTGTGATGAAGTTATGTCTGATGCTTCATATAGATAGATAGATAGATAGATAGATATGTAACTGTGACATACTGATGAACACTAATGGTGGACAGCTTCCCAGATATTCATAACCTTGAAACAAACAGTGGATTTATATAGATTACAGCATTAAAACAATATACATGTTGCAATGGGTGGACAGGAAAAACAAAAAGGTAATGAATTGTATCTCTCTCCCCTGACAAGGTCTGTTAAGTTCCTCGTTGGCTCAGTTACTTGTCTTTTAGTCACTGTTTCAGATGTTAATGCAAACAGATACTGAGACAATAGTATTTTAGATAGGGAACATTTCATACTGGTCATTGAATTCAGGGAATACTATAAGATTAAGAAAGGCTGTTAATCTTTAAGAAGATCATAACATTATAAGCTCAGTGCTTCTGAATACAGTGATTGAACCTATTACTCAAAGAGCTCAAATATATATATATATATATATATATATATATAGTGAAAGAATTGCCCTCACCGCGGTTCGTTGCCCCTTTAAAAACACTGACCCAGGCACAGAAATGGATTTTTAAAGCACGGTTGCGCTATTTTTAATCAACACAAACACACAAAAATAAACAAAACAAACACCTAGCTCTCTTTGAGCAATAACTAAACAAAACAGGAACCTAAACTAAAAGACAGGACAGCTAAGCTGTTTACCTGTAACAAAAATAAACAAAACAGCACACACAAAAAAGGCTTCACTCTACCTTTTTCCTTTCTTTTACAGCTGTACCCACACCAGCACAGTCGGGCTTCCACACACATCAGCAGCCCTGAGCAAACTGACTGCCTCTCTTAAATACCCTGCACCTGGCTCTAATTTTCAATAATAGCCAGGTGCAGGTGATAACTAACAATAAAACAATTAACAAAACAATTAAACAATTAACAAAACAAACCCACAATGTGCCTACGCACATGTTTTTCTGCAGAGAGGATTTAACCCCCTCCCTGCTGTCTTACAATATATATTACCAGACAGCCTTAAGCAAAAAGAGTCTATATTAATTTTCTGACTGAAATGTAATCCTATAGCCCAGTACATGGAAATGGAAATTGCCAACACTTTCTAAAAAAAATTGACAGCTGAATTAATTTAGTGTGTATTTATTTAGAAAGACATGTTCAATTCAATGACAAACATTTTGAATAAAAGACTCACTGTCTTCAATGAGAAAGACTTTATGATTTAAAATGTTTGTCACTGAATTTACAGTAGCACTTTATATTAAGGTGCTGCTTATTGTTTTATAAATGTATAATAGATACATAATCACTATGTTATAGAGTGTTAATAAAGCATCATAGATGGTTTATAACCATGCAATAGCCATAGACGGAATTACGTTTAAACATCCCCAAGAAGAATAGGTGGCTAAAAACTGTCCCTTTTATAAAAATGTAATTCTGTTTATGGCTATTGCATGGTTAAACATCCCAAAGTAGAATAGGTGGCTAAAAACTGTGCCCGCATAAAACTGTAATTCCTATGGCTATTGCATGGTTATAAACTATCTATAATGCTTTATTAACACTTTATAACACAGTTATTAGTCATCTAATATATATTTATAAAACATTAATAAGCAGCACCTTACTATAAAGTGTTACTGAATTGGGTATGTTTATTTTAGCATTTCTAAATAAACCACTAGTGAGTGTTTTCTTATACTGTAAGTATTGATGCATTACTGTGCATTTTATCCCAGAATTGGATAAACTTAATGCTGCCTTTTCTTCGGTTGAGGCCTGTTGTAGTGCATAGATTGTCCAGGGGAAAAGGCACATGTCCTGAGGATATCATTTGTCCATAAACCTTGTCTGAGCCACAGAGTCTCTAATAAGCAATGTCATGTCTTGTTATCCCCGGCTACTTGATTCAGTGACGGAACTAGTGATCTGTTTAATACAATAAATCAAAGCTCTTCCTCATCCCAGCCACTCTGCCCAAGTCACTTACATTTCAAAAAAAAGCATTATGTAAAGATAGGCAGGTTGGGTTGGGGCATTTTTAAACCAGGTTTCACTGGTGCCTCAGAAAGCGAAAGAGAAAAGACTGCTTGATAAAATCTGACAACAAAAGTACACCACTGTTTGTGATATTGAGAAACAAAACCACTGTCAAATAGTCCTCCATGGCAATGCGGTGGTCCCAAAGCAAGGGTTACCGCAGTGCAAGGGTTCTGAAATGAAGCCAATAATAGCAAAAGGTTAGCTACAATCAGGGGTGAAATTCTGCCACTACTCACCGGTGCTCTGTACCGGGACTTATTTTGATGCTGGTACTGTGTACCAGGACTTATTTTGATGCCGGTACTGTGTACCGGGACTTATTTAATCTGCTTTTCATCCAACGCGGATGCATTCCATCCACTCACACAGTCCACTAGTGCAACGTTTCTCAAATGCGCTTTCATTCAGCACAGTTCGTGCTGCTTGCATTCTGTTTCCTCATACTGCTTGTTTCTTTTAGCTGCTATTGGCCACCATTAACGTCAGTATAATCACTGCATGTTGACTGGCCGAGCTTTCATTCTGATCAGATTTCATTGTGGCATGAGTCACAAATCTCCGCCCATTTCTCTTTGTGTCAGTGCGCATTCGCTGATCAACGAGAGAAGACTTTAGCAGTGCAACGTGAAAACAGCGGTATGGAGTAATTATTATTATGAAGTAATAATTATTTTTTTTAGTGTGGCGGATAAACTATCTGAAATATTCAAAACAAACATTTCTGCACATGAATTTGAAGGCAAAAATCTATGTCCATTTTCGCCATAAATTACATAGTTGATAAATATTATAAATAATTATTATAATGCGTTTTGCCTTGCACCAATTTACCACATTGGCAGCATTTGCACAAAATTTTCTAAAATGGCAAGTAATGTGTGGGACAGTAGGGATTAACAATAACATAAAAAACAGGATCAAAGTGCAGCTTCAGATTTGGTAAGCGAGTCAGAATCGGGATACGGAGGGAGGTGTGCTTCACTCTTTACAAACACTGGCCCAACTTGCAAGGTACATGTTAAGCACAGTGATCAATGTTTTGTTTTGTTGTGATCCTAGTATTTTCTGTTATGAGGATTGTAATAAATGAAAACCACAACCGTGAGGTGTGTTTTCTTTGTACAATGCCCCTTTTCTAAAACATTTTGAAGAGTTGATTTAAGTTAAATGTGAGTCTAAAAAAAAGGCAGATGTAAATCACAGTAATGATATTGCTTTATGAAAATGTGTCTTTTGCCACTTTGCTTATTGTGCAGAAACAACAATACCAGGGATAAAATAAAAAAAGAAGTCTACTTTTATACTGCTTCTGAAAAATCTTTTTCTGGAGTATATCATGGTAATTAATCTACATAGAAACGCAACAGAGAAGCACACAGAACATATTGTAAGATGAGTAATAAGTCCACAATAAATAAAATAAATAGGGATATATGTTCTAATCCCAGGCTATTATTGTAGCATGGCCACGTCCTGTTGTAGGTGAGCATCCAGGGTCTGGAAAGTATGGGGATGATTGCTGAGAATACTATGGAGATGGCCAAGTGCATCATTATTATTATTATTATTATTATTTCTTTCTTTCTTAGCAGACGCTCTTATCCAGGGCGACTTACAGTTGTTATCACATTATTTTTACATACAATTACCCATTTATACACAGTTGGGTTTTTACTGGAGCAATTTAGGTAAAGTACCTTGCTCAAGTGTACAGCAGCAGTGTCCCCCACCAGGGATTGAACCCACGACCCTCCTGTCAAGAGTCCAGCCCTAACCACTACTCCACACTGCTGCCCAGTAGTCGTAGTAGTAGTGCCTGTTACATAATAAATTTGAGGGGTATTGTGCATTGTTTGACTTTTTTTGATCATTTTTTCATAGCACAGTTGTTGTTTTTTTATACCATTTTTTTAACATCATCCCTTTTTTAGGATATCTTGAAACAAAACTCCCTCTACAGTAGCTACTGTATAGTGTAATATTTCTTAATGCTTGTCATTTAAGGTTTAACTTCAGTGTTATATTACAGTACATGACTGAGTGATACAAGCAGAGGGGACAAAGCTTTCAGTATTTTCAGCTTCTTTGTTTATGGTGAATTGGTTATAATTGATCAGTGTTTTTAAGGCTTATTTTGTCTTTATAAATGTATTGTGTACCAATATGTATACGTTTTTAAAGTATTTATACATTAGCTTGAAAATTGTCTCAATTTTGAAAATGTTTACACCCGGCTGTGCATATGCATACCTGCACTTTTTTGTTGAGAATTTCACCCCTGGCTACAATGGTATCGGCCATAGCACTGTGTAAGCGGGTCATGCCACTGTAACTGTCTGTGTGCGGCCTTACTGTAGAACTACTGTATTTTTCACATTTCGTTACCTGTCTAAAACAAGAACCAATACAGCTAGAAGTTACTGCAAAATGTAATCGGATTACAGTAATGCGTTACATGTAATGTGTTACTTCCCAACAGTGGCTATAGACATATTTTATTTCTAAGTACTTGTATGCTTCCATCTTCCAGGACACCTTTGACAAAGAGCATTAGTTCTCTTGCTGGTAAAGGAAGTCCCCTTTAGGGCACTGTGGAAGGGTGGTGGGCAACACACGGGAGACAGAAGGTTTTATTTGCACCGCTTAGGTGCCCAGTTTTATTTATGTTGTTTTTGTTTTCTTTTTATTATTTGCCGCCAGATGGCGCTGGTGCTGCAACTCCCCCTATACCAATAATGGTAAAGAGGGGTTGCACTTGTATCTGTCAGCTCGCGCAGGTGCTGTGAAATAATAATGAAAACCAAAGGAGAAATAAAAAGGGAAAATTAAACACAGTAATAAAACTGCAAAATAAAGGTGCTGCTTACGCAGTGCCGCCACTGCCGCTCAGCTTGGTCAGCTTGGGTCTCCGTCCTACGCTCGGCTATTCTCTATACACTGGAGTGGCCAGAGTTCCCCGTCTACCTACACACGTCCCCCTCGGGTACTTAACAATTTATTTTAATTATTGTTTGTGTTATTTAAGGCTGGCTGTCTTCCTCAACTGTGCTTGCCTGGTTCATTCTCTCGTTCCAACCACTGGCATTTCTGCCTGGTCTTTGTTTACATTGGTGTCCTCAGCCAGCATCACTGGGTATCCCTGGTCATGGCTACCCGAATGCATAACCAAGCACAGTTCTTTTGGGCCTCTCAACCCCCCAAGGCCCGCCTCTCAACCACTCAGATAGAGGGAAAGCTAACACACCTTCACCCAACCTCTCCGGTGTCATTGCCATGATTGACAGGCGGATCTTACGAGGCTGCTGCCCTCTTCCTGCAGAACCATGCATGTGCCAGACAGTCAGCACAGATCTCCCCTGTTACAGGCACTTTAATTTAAAACCTTCAGGTTCATTACCAGTGTACCAGTGTAATACCCTACAAGAATTATACACAGGAGACCACAGCATTACCAGAAAAAGATAGCACAATGGACTTGGAACAACTATCACACTGTTGTCCTTGTACGTCAACACCCTGTCTCGTGACGGTCATTGTATTGCTTTAGTGTGTTTTAGTTCCAACCAGGGGTATATCAATATATGAAGGTATTACTATGATACCATTTTACCAATGGCTTATTCCAAAGTTAACCATTTATGAATACCCTCAAATCTGTAGAAATTATCTTGCGCATCTTAATTTACTGATGAAAACCATGTTTGGGCTAAGTTTTTATATCATTTTCTTCAGACATACACTAATCAGTCTGGAGAATTAATATCAGAGCTGTGCTTTGTAGATCGCTTCCTTAACCATAGAATATTTTCTGTAGCAATTATGGTGGTGGCTTGCTGATCTTTTCACTACTCTTTTGTGATTTCAATACAGTGAAAGTTGGTTCTCTGGAGCAAAGGTGAAGTAAACATCATTGTTTTCCTCCATACAAATGTTTTTCACAGTTTCAAAATTATAAAAGACACACATTAAAAACATTTTAACACCAAAAAAATGAGCCTTTCCATCAGATGTATGTGCAAGGCCTGAACCAAATATTTATTCGGCTTCCTAACAAATGCTCTGAGCAATTACAAATGTAATATGTTTAGTCAATCCCAATGGCTTCATTCATATTCATTCTTTTTCATATTGTTTCACATACCAAAACCAAATATTAAATTATCAAATTCACTTCCCATGACCATCTCTTTGCCCTGCAGCTCTTTCTCTATCCCAATAGTGAGAGTTTTTGTTGCTGAGGTTTTCTTGTGATTGGGAGACTAAACTATATTGATAAAGGGAATGAGAATAAAATCCTTTTTTTCCTAGTTTCGTTTTGAATGGTGCTTTGTTTTGAGATGCACATGCCTGATACCAAAATTAACATTAAAAAGATACCCTCTCTTAGGCTTCCGGGGTGCAATGAGAGCTGTGAATCTGAATTTGAAGGCAACCAAATCTATTAAAAAAAAGCAGAAATGGCACTGAAAGAAACACATTGCCAACTTATGATGCAACAAAGTTTAATACTAAAATATAATGCAGCAGAAGTGGACGATGGACTGAAAAATGTTTTGAATGCGGTTACCTGGTTTTACCATTTGTAATTGCTTATACAGTATCTACAGGAGATGCTTCATAATGATAACATTATTACAAAATTATTTTCTTAAAAATGTAACAGAGATGTGAACTGCTATGATCTGACAATAGGTTATTAAGCTACGATTAATTTTTTTAAAAAGAAGACTACTCCATGAGCGTTCATGGAGAGTTATTTTCATACCACATATATATTTTCCTGTAAATATTCTTTAATAATTACTCTAGTCTAAATATACATTTCTGCTGTTGACAGTTATGGCATTCTAACTGGCTCCTTAAAGCTCTTCGTACTGATAGCCATGTTACTCAGCAATCGGTTTAGGGGTCCTTCAGAAACGAATGTCGTCTTGCAGACCTCATTTAAATTCTCTGTGAATTTCAAAGGCTCTTATTATAGGAGTACTGGGCCCTATTCTGTTTTAAAGGACTGCTCAGACCTGGCCATGTAAAGTTGCTGATCTTCACTAGCGATTCCACAGAAAGTGACGCATTGCCAGGCATGTGGTTAGCTTAACCTGCAGGGCAAGCCCTGTCCTCCAGGGGACGGTAATTTGATGACATCTGCTGTAGAGAACTTGGAAGAGAAAAACTGTGGAATTGATGAAACTACTATTAGTAAAAATGGTTTTACTTTTGTTATTGTGTGATAGCGTTTACAATGGTAATGACATTATTGAAAATTTGATTTTCATTACCTTGATTTTCATAGCCTTGGCCTTATTTGAGAAATAAACATTGGTATAATTTAAATAGACCCCAGTATTGTCATGGCTCACATATGTTATGAACTACCACTTGCATTCTCATTATAAGACAAAACACAAATACCCTGGCCCTTTACTATCGGGAGCACCATACTGGGAAATCACGGGAACCTTCCATTTCAAGACGTTCTTAGAGATGTGGACTCTGAGCCTCTGAGTGGCAGTGAAAACACATGGGCACAAAAAAAGGTTTGCTGACCTTGGCTTATTCATGTATTCAAGCTGCCTGCTTCATCGAGAGTAAATAATTTGGACATTCAGTGCAATTTGTATTGCTGTACTTGACAAATCTGTACAAAATCTGAGCAAGAAATTAATAAAATAATCTTTATCCTTTAAGTTTAAATAGATTACAGAGTGGCAATAGAAAGTTGTAGTTCAGTTGTTTTTGTACAGGGTTAGGTGCACTTTTCAAGTCTCCTATCGTAGACTGATAGTGAGTGAGAGTGTGGGAGTGTTCTACATGGATACATCTGTGATTATAGTTTCAATGCTTGCACTTGGCTCCTGTAGAAAATAATTTCATAGTGTTGGCCCCCGGGAACCTGGTGGAATAACCTTTTTATATGATCATTTCTCAAATGGGTTAGCCTAATTTATGTGAATTAAGCCTTATCCTGAGCCAAGGAGGTTCTTCAGCAGCTACAGTTTCCCACAATCATGTTCAGTTTATGTATTTTTGTATTTGTATGTATTTCTATGTATTTTTTTGTGTTTGCATGTTTACTACCTTCTTCCAGTTTAGTCTGTTGTGAATTCCAGTGTGTAAGTTAGCAAACTTTATTTAAACTCCCTGATAATTAATTAAAATACTGGGTTCAAATTTTGGAACATTTCCCAGTCCTGGAACTGACTCTCGTATGTATAAAAATAAAACAGGCTCTGTTTTATTTAAATCATTTCTCTGTGAATTCTATGTAAAATGCAAGATATATCTCTGTGAAATACTAGAAGAAAAAAGACCATTTCGGGAATGCCGCTCGGCCGAGCATGAAGCGTGATTAATTCAATAGCTACCATAGATGGAGAAGCCAGGAGCGGTTTGACTGAAGGCTTGACCCACTTTTGAAATCAGATGGAAACATTAACATGAGAGGGGCTGCTCAAGTCTTAAGCACTGCTTAGGCAGCATTGGTGTAATTTAATTGTTTCAAAAATGAGAAAGGCAGTACTTCTTTTATTTCTTAAAAAAAAAAAACATTCTCACAATTGAATTTAACTATATATATATATATATATATATATATATATATATATATATATATATATATAGCAAAAGTTATTGAGAGTACTATAGAGCTCCCTCAGTATGTCACCATTTTGGTAATTCAGTCAGTCCAGGATGAGAGGAACATTTGCTTCCAATCAGCTTTTAAAATACTCAATGCGGAAGTTAATTACCATTGATTGGTATTGAATTATAAATGTGATGGTAGGTCAGATTTTGTGGATTTATGGAATACCTGCCGAATGCCGACAAATACGTCCTAAATGTAATTACTCAGAAAGAGTATCAGCACACCCCCTAATTATTATTATTATTATTATTATTATTATTATTATTATTATTATTATTATTATTATAGGGGGTGTAGTGCAGGAGGGGGTACATATTGCACGTACATACGTAGGATACACTTTATAGTTTTGCATACACTGTACATCTAGAGAACCTTATCGAGAGAACCGCTGATCCAACAGTGATAACATTTGCTGAGGACCTTCTTTAGGATAATTAAGAAGTTAGCAACCCACTTCTCCCACAGTGATTTAAACGTATTGACATACCAGCACATTGACAATGATCGGGGCACTGGGTTCGAGCTTACCTTGACCAAACACTTTTTTGGACAATTTGACTGTAAAATATCTCCATGATACTGACCTCTATACAGTAATAGAGTTTAACATGTATCTTCTTCAAACAATGAAAAGCAGCTTGCCTTGAAGATATACAGTAGATTGAGAAATGAACATTTCTGTCTCATTTAGTTAGACTTACACGTAATTTTATATTATTCTATTGAAATGTCTCATCGTTTCCAAATATTGTTTTTCAAAGTATAATATTTGTAATATGGGGTTGTGGATCCTTCTTGTTTACCTTTTCCCTACTCTTTTGTAATTCTTAAAGTTTGTTCGGAGGCTTAATAAAAAATAGAGGCACACAAGGTCCCAGGAACATGGACAAGTGAACAAGTTTTGTTTTCTCCCCAAAATACTTCATCCACAGAATATAAATCACACAACAGAACTGAAAAGGGAAACAGATCAGCCTTAGTTTTCTGCTTTTAACAAAATTTATGAAAAGGGACTGTAGTGTTTAAGAAAAGGGAAGTAAATCGTTTCAAAGGGAGTTTAACTTTAAGAACAGGATCGTCCAAGTCTGCTTGTGCACTCACACTGCTGCAATGGAGCTATTAATCTGGAGCAGAATGGCTAAAGATGTCCTTCATTTGAATAAATCCAAGGGGTGTCCAATATCCGAAGTGCAACAGAATCTGCTATTCAAAATCACAAATACAAGACACACACAGTTGCCATACTCTTGAGCAAAATAAGCACAGCAAAAACTTTCAAAACATGTACAGTACTGTAGGGTTCAAAAGTGTTAGTGTATTTATTCATGGCCACTGGTTCTATACACAAGCATGGCTCTAACTGTGTATTAAGGGTTTTGTACAATCTCTGCTCCCCAGGGAGATTTGGAAGCAGCTGGCAGCAGATTGTATCCCCTTCATGATCTTGTTCCTCTCTCGATCTCAGGTTTAGGGTAAGCTGCATGTTATCACTGCACTCGGGTTCCACCCCCACATTCGGTTTGACACTAAACTGTAATGCTGCTTTGTGTCTGTTTAGTACATTCTTCTGGGGTGTAGCCATCTGTGAACTGCAATTTATCAGAAAGCGGGCCTTGTTGACTGCAGTTTGTTCACCCCTTCCCAGAGGGTGTTTTGTTATACCGAAAACACTTTCCAGTTAATACCTTCAGAGTTTAACATTTTAATTCTTTCTTGGACAGAATGTTGTACTAATGCTACAGTATTTTGGACAAAGCAAAAAAGTCACAAGTGAAATAGTTAACAACTGTCCAAACCACAAAACCAGAACACAATCTGGCTTAATTGTGAGCGAGGCCCAGGTCTCAAAGGGATGTTTGGGTCAGAGGAGGCTGTGTGGTCCAGTGGTTAAAGAAAAGGGCTTGTAACCAGGAGGTCCCCGGTTCAAATCCCACCTCAGCCACTAACTCATTGTGTGACCCTGAGCAAGTCACTTCACCTCCTTGTGCTCCGTCTTTTGGGTGAGACATAATTGTAAGTGACTCTGCAGCTGATGCATAGTTCACACACCCTAGTCTCTGTAAGTCGCCTAAACAAATAATAATAATAATTACTCAAAGGGATGTTTGGGTCAGAGGATACAAATCTCCCTCCATCTCCGCCTGATAGTATTAAGTCTAATGCTTCAGGAAATAATACATGAATGAATTAGCATAATCACAAAATGAATCGCACAAACATGAATCGCACAATTTGCATATCCCTAGGGACAGGAATATAAAGTAGTGGAGGTTGGCAAACGTGCAGTACATCCATAGAGCTCTACATATATCTAGAGAACGGCTTGTCCAATTGTGTCTAAACTTGCTAAGATCCTTTTTACGTTGACTATCATAATCTGGGGGACTATGATGTACCCTGTCTGTCTGTCTGCATTTCCGTCCATCTCTCATTCCTACCTTTTAGCTTTTTACCTTTTATCAAATCATTATGAACTTAATTGGGACATTCTTAAGCACAGATTATTTATAGTATCAGAATAAATAACTAGTAAATAGAGGCTGTCTGTATTTCCACAGCTTACAGTGTTACATATAAAATATTGTCCAGTTCTTATGAAATTTGCTAAGAACAGTCTTTAGCTGTTTAGTTATTTAGTATCTCATATTCTAAGGGTATATAAAGACTGCCTTCTGTCCTTCCTATAATCTGCATCTATAGAACTGCTTATTCAGTTGTGATGAAACTTGTAAAAGATATTATTTAGCACCAGTTATCAGAATATGGGAGCATTTGTAGTCTGCCTGTCCACGTCACACATTTTTACATTCCACAAATGTTGTTTCTGGCTCTCCTCATGGGGGAAATAACCGCAGCACTATGAATGTTTATGGAGTATTCTGTTTATATAATAAGTACATGTTTGGAAAACAATGTTTAAACCTACTGTATATTTAGCAACTGATATCGGAGAATTCCTTTCCTTAGATTAAGCTCTGCATCTGCATAGCAACACATTTAGAACAGTATGATTCACCCGGTCATTCTGGCATTTGAGTGAATGCAAGATAGATTCCAAAATGAGAGCCAGCAATAAAAATATTCACTGCATATGAAAAAGTTATTTGATGCAAGATCTCAACGCTTGTTGTATAATGCAGTATAAATGAGGACTTGAGTCACATTCTGAGTTGAAGAGACAAAGGAATACTTAGTATAAAGAGGGGGGTAGCCAAAAGCACTATAGAAAATATCTTTTTGTAATTCTTTATATAATAATAATATTATGTATACCCAGGCTCTTGGCTAATTCTGGTGCATGTCATGTTAATTATAGTGGTAATGTGAGCTGTTTAGAATTGTAAAGACAGCAACAGATATTTAACCAGAATCTTTTTTATATCCTTGAAGCATCATCCAATTACACTATCATTTGTCAACATAATTAACATGGAGCAAATACTTTTTGTTGAACAGCTGTGGCAATAATTGGGTCAGCATGTATCTGAGGTTCAGCTTTCTTATATCTGCAGTACCACATAATCATGGTCAGTGTTACAATTCCATCTTTGCAACATTCTTTCTGGAATAGCTTTCCAACAATGCAGCATTATCTGAAATAGCTGATCCTGGTTTACATTCACCAAAGGTAGTTTTAGCTAAAATGAAGTATCTTAGTAACTTTTTTTTCCAATTGGTATTGTTGATGAGCAGGAGATGAATACAAATCTGATATTTTCATGTAGGTTTATGAAGAAATTGACCTGTAAAGCCACAATGTCTTATTTTTATTCTTCCTGTAGATTGAAAGTATTTAAACACAATTTCAATGGAATTACTCTTCTCATTAACCCCAACTGGCCTTAGTTTCCTTTGCACAGCATAAAAAATATTAGGTTCAGATAGGGTTCCATTACCGTAGCACAGTGAACTTTGTATTGTAACAGTAGGAAGAGGTAACAGTATTTGGATAAATAACAGTATTTTTAAAACCCTTATTTGTAAATTGGTGTTGTTTGTATAGTCCTTCAGTTACCATATTTTTTTTGTATAATTTTATATAATATAATATTAGCAGAATATTTTCCACATTCAGTGGTCTGTGGTTATTGTGTAATACAGCATATCATTGTTTTCAGTTATTTTGTCTTGTAAAAGCTATAGGTTTAAATTAAAAATGTATTCCCAGTTCAACCATAGTTCTTAATGCATCTACTCTGTGATTACAGTCCCATCTAGTGGCTGTACTATGCAATTTTCCTTTGGTAATCTGAAGCTTTTAAATGTATCCTCTTCAATCCTCGTATCCATTCAATTCAGTGTTGGGGTTTCATTTATAAATCATATGTGGGAGACAACATCTATGATGCCTACTTGAATTAAAGGCCATTGAACCAGAAACCCTACTGTAGTGCTTTAATACAAGTACATGACAGACACCTTAACTTGAAACCTTAGAAGGTTTGTTACTGTTTTTTTAAGATACTGTATTTGTTCGTTTTTACACACTCTCTCCTCTCCTCCCCTGCCAGGTGACTTTCTGGTTGGCTGCTCTACCATCCACACTCATCTTGTCCCAGGGACTCCTGTATAGTGACCACTCTCCTGCTTGACCTCACCACACAAAATGGAATCCAAAGTCTCAGAAGGCGGGCTGAATGTTACCCTCACCATCCGGCTGCTTATGCATGGCAAAGTAATGCAGCACTCTCTGCTTTTTATGACAAACAATTAAAATACTTAGGGTGATTGATACTGACACAATGATTCCATATATCTTACCTGTTTTGTATTTCAATTAGTTGCATAGGTCTCAAACAGTCAGTTTTGAAAGAAACACATGTTATAGCAAGCAGGTATTATTTAATTTAAACAATAGTATCTGGAACAGTACCGTATTTTCAAGAAAATTGGCAGTTTTCTTGCCTTACTTTCAGGGAGTGCATTAACATTTCATTTCCTACATGTAGGTAATGTCACCTCAGCAGTGTTTTCTGGGTCAGACCGTGTCACTGGCTGTAATATGTGTCAGGTAATATGGGAAGCAGATGGTTAGTTAATGACTGTGGGGAAGACGTTGAAAGGCTTTTACTAGTAAAACAGTTTTTTCCTTGGTCTGCTTAATTCTTTTGAAACCACAATTGTTCTGGGATGTATATTTGACCTTTCTTGAGTATTCATTAGTTTGTAGCTGGTTGGAACTGCTTGGGGAAAGACATTAAAACACCCAAACACATATCGCTCCCTTTCTACCCTAGCGGAAACAGGCACAGCTTAGGAATCCACTAGTCACATTAGTTTATGCCTGAACTGTGGTAATGCATTAATAAGATGACGTTATTTAATGTGTACAGTTGCAGGTTGGTTATGTAACGGGACAGAATAATACATGTTTTCTTTTTTCATTACAGGAAGTTGGAAGTATTATTGGCAAGGTATGTATAGTGCTCAATGTAACAAGCTATTCGTATTCATATTGTATTAACTTTAATACAAAACATCTAGAGAGTAGTTCTTATGAAGATACTTATTTAACTGTAGTAGCAGCACTCACACCTTCTATATAACTTCCTCAAATGTGGGGTCACATTTCTCTGTAATTAACTGTAGATTTGTTGAACCCTACAACCCCGCGAATGTCATCTATGATTTAAGGTATACTATTAAAAGGTATACAATGAAAAGGTATACAATTCCGCTTGAGCATTTATTAGTTATCTGAAAGTATCTGTTATTTTGTCAGCGCAAACTGAAAGCAAACTGAATTTACTTTATTTATTTTTTATCTTTTTAGAAAGGAGAAACAGTAAAGAAAATGCGTGAAGAGGTGAGTGTACTCATTAGAAATATTTGTTTTACTGTAAAGGAATAAAAAAGGTTTAAAACACAATACAATGAAACCTGTCTAATCCAGCCCATCTACCTCTACATAGCATTCTGTGTATCATGTTTGGGACCGACCAAATCCCTATTGAAATGAATGGTGCCATACAATCCACAGCCTGTCTGTTCTCGAATCCGGGATGATTTGCAAGTTTTGTCTGCTTAAAATCATTGTTAATCTGACCTGTGCAGTTCGGCACCAAGTCACATGATTTTTTCTTTTCTAAATTTATAATCAAGTATGTCCTACAGGTATGGCACATCTACAGTAAAAACTCCTGTAAAGCCCTTTTATTCAAACTGCTCCAAGGAAAAAGGTTGTATAAACAAGCATTCAGTTAAGTGGGAGATTTATGCCCTCTAGTGTCAACAGATGGACAGTTGGGAGACAATCTTTTCCTTTGGATTAGTGGACAGATCCGACACACTATACAACCGTTTTTTGGTTTGGATAAATATACCAGCCTGTATGGAAGATAGATTTACTAAAATGCATTGTGTAATTTATGTGATTTACTTTTTATAACCCCAGGAAATGAACATCATTCACGGTCACTCTTATTTATTTTTTATTAGATGTTTGAGTAACTTTTTAATGGTTCCTTTTTCAGAGAGATAACAAAATGTGGTAAAACATTACATCTTACTTTGAGTAAATTTTCTTTAAAAAAGGACTAAGGGTAAAAAGAAAGCACTACACAGGCTAATCAAACCTTAAATGTTACATGAATGCGCTTGTCATATCATCTTGCTATAATCTTCAAAGATTATTCCGAGCTTCAGCCTGACCAAACTGAAAACAAAACATCCTTGTAAAATTTAAACTGTGCCTGAGAAGTAACTTTTTGTAACTGTATCTCTAGTTAAATTTTTTCAAAGTAATACATTACTGTAAATAGTTACAATTGTGTTCAAGTAACATAATATCTTCCATACATTTATATTAAATACTATAATATATACATTATTATTATTATTATTTTTTTTTTTTTTATTATTATTATTACCACAATATAAAATGTATCTTTTATATCTATATATTGAGATAATTAAGAGTACATTACTTGCTTACACTTCTAGTTCTAAAACATCTAGAAAGGTGTTATTTAATGTTTTGTTAATTTGTCTACCAACAATAACAATTTAGTACAATAATATTTTCAACTTGTGTACGATTCTTCTTCTTCTTATTATTTGTTTACTTAGCAGACGCCTTTATCCAAGGCGACTTACAGAGATTAGGGTGTGTGAACTATGCATCAGCTGCAAAGTCACTTACAGCTACGTCTTACCCGAAAGACGGAGCACAAGGAGGTTGTGACTTGCTCAGGGTCACACAATGAGTTAGTGGCTGAGGTGGGATTTGAACCGGGGACTTCTTGGTTACAAGCCCCTTTCTTTAACCACTGGACCACACAGCCTCCTAATGTACACATCAGGTTTCTTATAAATTAGTTATAAGAAACTTTTACTTGGACTTATTACCATAACTGTCTAATTGTGATTATAACATCGTTTATAACACATTTATAGATTTTTTTTTTTTAATAACAGATCCTTAAACTATAGTTACCAGCTAGGGTCTTTTTAAAAAAAGGCATAATATTTGTGTCTATTGTTGTTTAGAGTGGAGCACGGATCAATATCTCTGAAGGAAACTGTCCAGAGAGAATCGTCACTATCACTGGCCCCACTGATGCAATATTTAAGGCCTTCGCAATGATTGCTTACAAGTTCGAAGAGGTGCGTCTATAGTTTATTTCACTGCAGCATTTCATTTTAGAGGATACTTTATTTTCAACAATAACAGGGTGGGGGTGGGGAGGGAGGGGGTGCGGCTATATGTAATCTGTCCACTATCGTGTGATGCAGTGAAATTGTGCAAGGACAGTCATTTTGGTAAGCTGCTCCAAGACATCCATTATCAGAGTGTATCAGCAATGGAAAACTGAAGGGAAAACGGTCGCCAAGAGATACAACTTGGGTGCAAAGAGTGACAGACAGATGGATAAGAAGCCAGGAGAGGCAGTTGTGACTGTAAACAGTTAGTAACGGACTGTGGGAAAGCATGTCAAATCTGAAATATTAATTACTAGATTGATTAACATCCCTTGAGACACCCCAGCTCCTTGTGAGACACCACGCCACGTCAAGACTGTAATCAGAGCAAACACTGGGCTTACCTGACATTAGGTACAGGTCCTTATGAAGTGGACCATGTATATGTTTATGTTTTTAAATTTGGTGTAAATTCATTTTCCACAGCTGTCGGTTCGGACAACCGAAAAGTGCACCAGACCAGACCTATTAAAGGCAGCCCCTTGGGGCGAATCAACTTGTTGTAATGTGTTACCACTGCTTTTTAGGACATCATTAACTCAATGAGTAACAGCCCTGCTACCAGCAAACCTCCCGTGACTCTTCGATTGGTCGTGCCTGCCAGTCAGTGCGGATCACTGATTGGGAAAGGGGGATCCAAAATAAAGGAAATTAGAGAGGTAGGTAATATTGATACTTTAAATGGTCATCCTAGTGGCTTAATGGCTGGCTATTAGGAAAAGTTGGTGAAGAAAATATTTATTTAAAAAATGTATTCTCATTTACCATGTTTGTCTTCCACATAGAATAAAGTTTATTAAACCCAATCAGTGAATAGGACTCACACACTAAAAGTGTGTGTATTTCTCACACACTAAAAGCATACAGTATATTGTTGAATTAACACCCCTTGTCATTTAATGGCTATTTTGTTATTGGGGAACTCCTAAATAAGTCAATTTATTTTTACCATTTTTTTTTTCTTTCCTGTGAAAGTGATAATAATTATTTGACTGTGTGTAAAATGAGTATACAGAAAATATTTGTGCCTTACATAAACACTTTCTGGGCAATATTGACAAAACTTTAGGAACTGTTTTTTTTCTTTAGTCAACAGGAGCCCAAGTTCAGGTGGCAGGGGACATGTTACCCAATTCAACCGAGCGCGCTGTGACAGTCTCTGGAACCCCCGACGCCATCATTCAGTGTGTTAAACAGATATGTGTGGTCATGTTGGAGGTAGAGTATAGTGGTCAACTTCCAGTATGTTGTCATGTTCATAACCTCAAACAATTAATCTACATTTCTGAGGTAAAGCTATAACAAACTAGCCATAAAAGTAATTTAAATTAAGTGGGCCGCTATTTCTGTCGCAGATTTTTAAAAGCATCACATAACAAAACACATATCAACTATGATAAAGATAACTGATGTTTTTAGGCATTTTCTGTTCTGTTCAAATAATTGCACACAGTTATTCACAGGTTTTTAAAAAGTGCCATAGTTAAAATGTAATCCTAAGAAAAGTCACATCGACGTAAACTTTCAGCTGATGACTTCTTCAGGATCTTTATTACACAGATTGAGAATCATTGAGGAATGGTCATGTATCCCTCCAGTACGATTTGAACACGTTGCAGACTTGTTGCTTTGAATCAGGGCTGACTGCCCATGCTGTGCACTTATGTATTCAAAACCTGGAGCTGGGTATTGCTTTTTCATTCTAATCTAAATTACCACTATAATATTGACTTCTTGTTATATTATTATTACCTTTTTTTCTAGAACATTCAGCCATAATGTATAGCTTAAAAAAAAGACTTGCCCTGACGGAATTGTCCTTGTCGTATGTACTGTATATGGTTTTGTTCTTGTCTGTTTCTTTATTTTCTTCCAAAGGATCCTGTTTTAACACTGTCTCTACCGCTCCCTGTTCCCCTCTCCTAGTCCCCACCGAAAGGTGCCACCATCCCCTACCGCCCAAAGCCCGCCTCCACCCCCGTCATTTTTTCAGGTGGCCAGGTAAGAGCCGACCCACTGGCGGCGTCCGCAGCCAACCTCAGCCTTTTACTGCAGCACCAGCCACTGCCTGTTAGTTCACTCAGGTTTTCTCACCTTCTCACTTGCATGCTCACAGCCCAAGAGACAGAGAGAAGCTTCAGGGTGGGGCAGACAATGGGAGAAGCTTGCATAAAAGGCTTTAAGATTAAACAAACTGTAGGCAGGGTTACCAGCGATTCTACTTTTATGAAAATATGCATAGGATCCCCAGTGGCTTATCCAGTAAAGACACTTCCAAGCTGGTGTGCAGGGTGTCATACCATCAGGAGCTTGCTGTGTGAATCCAGGTTGTGCTGAGTTACCAATCTTTGAGCTCCAGTGGGTTGGGGAGAAAAGCCAGCTGGGCTGTTAACCTCATTGAGCTTCAACAACCTATTAGTCCAGCTGAGGCTTCCCTGGCTTGGCCCTTGTTTCCTATCAGCCATGGCTTAGACTTGCCATGTGAAATTAGATGATTTGCTTGACAGTGGGAATGGAGGTTGTCTGTTGATCATCCCTCCTTCAGATTAGTTGGTTGCAGCTGTGGGGCGACATTAGAATTTGTATTTCAAATTGGGTTGGAAAACATTGGTAAAACTGATAAACGACTGATCAAAAAAGATCTGCTTAAAACTCATCATCCTAATGAGATGTTTAAGACAATTGTCACACTGATTTAATTATGTAGCAAAAAAAAAGTGCTGTTATTTAGGACCTTCTTGAAAATCCGAATCAAGAGATTCATACTGTTTTAAACAAATGAATCAATAAATAGATTAAGTATCGTCAATTAAACCCTGTTAAAATGCAGTTTTTCTTGTCATTGCAGTTGAAACAGAAAAAAAGTGATTTGTTAATCTTTGTTCTGAAGTTAATGGTTGCTTCAGAATCACAAGCGACTCTTGAAGCCTTCTATGCATACTTTTTCGTTGTATGACAACCCATTTTAAAGAAGCATATCCCTTTCATTTTTATTGTGCATGATTTCCTTCTCTTCTTTTAACTTAAAGTAATGAGACCCAAGGATTTGAAAACATCTTACCTCTCAATTGCATTTGCACAAAACATGGTAACTACACAGGCCTATGTGGATACTTTTCAATGAAGGCCTCTGCTGCACTACAATCACTTTGCTCAGGACTGACATACACTCATACAGTCTAATAACAATTTACCTCATGTCTTTCATAGTCCAGATGTCATTTATGGAAAGCAAATATCATTCTTATTCCAAAGCCTGTGGTCAACAACTTTACACCATTTTCATTTTCTAGTCTTGTTGGTTACAGTTCATTGGAGCATAACTGTTTTTTTATAACAATTTATAGATTCAGTTTACTTTTTTTCCACACAAATGAACATTATACTTCACTTTAAATAACTACTACCCCACCCCCAACTACTGTACAGCATCTGCAACATGTGCCTTCAGTAAACTAACACTGCACTGCAAATTATTGATATATAATGCATGTGTACAAACAACACAAGATCACTTTAGCTGTGCCCATACAGAAAACATATATATATATATATATATATATATATATATATATATATATATATATATATATATATATATATATATATATATATATATATATATATATATATATATATATATATATATATATATATATATATATATATATATATATATATATATATATATATATATATATATATATATATATATATATATATATATATATATATATATATATATATATATATATATATATATATATATATATATATATATATATATATATATATATATATATGTATAGCCTATAAAGTATTCGCCCCTTGAACTTTTGCACCTTTTGCCACATTTCAGGCTTCAAACATAAAGATATGAAACTGTAATTTTTTGTGAAGAATCAACAACAAGTGGGACACAATCATGAAGTGGAACGAAATTTATTGGATATTTCAAACTTTTTAACAAATAAAAACTGAAAATTAGGTGCAAAATTATTCAGCCCCTTTACTTTCAGTGCAGCAAACTCTCTCCAGAAGTTCAGTGAGGATCTCTGAATGATCCAATGTTGACCTAAATGACTAATGATGATAAATAGAATCCACCTGTGTGTAATCAAGTCTCCAGTATAAATGCACCTGCACTGTGATAGTCTCAGAGGTCCGTTTAAAGCGCAGAGAGCATCATGAAGAACAAGGAACACACCAGGCAGGTCCGAGATACTGTTGTGGAGAAGTTTAAAGCCGGATTTGGATACAAAAAGATTTCCCAAGCTTTAAACATCCCAAGGAGCACTGTGCAAGCGATAATATTGAAATGGAAGGAGTATCAGACCACTGCAAATCTACCAAGACCTGGCCGTCCCTCTAAACTTTCAGCTCATACAAGGAGAAGACTGATCAGAGATGCAGCCAAGAGGCCCATGATCACTCTGGATGAACTGCAGAGATCTACAGCTGAGGTGGGAGACTCTGTCCATAGGACAACAATCAGTCGTATACTGCACAAATCTGGCCTTTATGGAAGAGTGGCAAGAAGAAAGCCATTTCTTAAAGATATCCATAAAAGTGTCGTTTACAGTTTGCCACAAGCCACCTGGGAGACACACCAAACATGTGGAAGAAGGTGCTCTGGTCAGATGAAACCAAAATCGAACTTTTTGGCAACAATGCAAAATGTTATGTTTGGCGTAAAAGCAACACAGCTCATCACTCCTGAACACACCATCCCCACTGTCAAACATGGTGGTGGCAGCATCATGGTTTGGGCCTGCTTTTCTTCAGCAGGGACAGGGAAGATGGTTAAAATTGATGGGAAGATGGATGGAGCCAAATACAGGACCATTCTGGAAGAAAACCTGATGGAGTCTGCAAAGACCTGAGACTGGGACGGAGATTTGTCTTCCAACAAGACAATGATCCAAAACATAAAGCAAAATCTACAATGGAATGGTTCACAGATAAACATATCCAGGTGTTAGAATGGCCAAGTCAAAGTCCAGACCTGAATCCAATCGAGAATCTGTGGAAAGAACTGAAAACTGCTGTTCACAAATGCTCTCCATCCAACCTCACTGAGCTCGAGCTGTTTTGCAAGGAGGAATGGGCAAAAATTTCAGTCTCTCGATGTGCAAAACTGATAGAGACATACCCCAAGCGACTTACAGCTGTAATCGCAGCAAAAGGTGGCGCTACAAAGTATTAACTTAAGGGGCTGAATAATTTTGCACTCAATTTTTCAGTTTTTATTTGTTAAAAAGTTTGAAATATCCAATAAATTTCATTCCACTTCATGATTGTGTCCCACTTGTTGTTGATTCTTCACAAAAAATTACAGTTTCATATCTTTATGTTTGAAGCCTGAAATGTGGCAAAAGGTCGCAAAGTTCAAGGGGGCCGAATACTTTCGCAAGGCACTGTATATATATATATATATATATATATATATACACACTACCGTTCAAAAGTTTGGGGTCACTTAGAAATTTCCTTGTTTTCCATGAAAACATACATGAAATGAGTTTGAATAGGAAATATAGCAAAATGAATAGGAAATATAGTCATTGACAAGGTTAGAAATAATGATTTTTAATTGAAATAATAGTTGTGTCCTTCAAACTTTGCTTTCGTCAAAGAATCCTCCACTTGCAGCAATTACAGCCTTGCAGACCTTTGGCATTCTAGTTGTCAATTTGTTGAGGTAATCTGAAAAGATTTCACCCCATGCTTCCTGAAGCACCTCCCACAAGTTGGATTGGCTTGATGGGCACTTCTTACTTACCATACGGTCAAGCTGCTCCCACAACAGCTCAATAGGGTTGAGATCCGGTGACTGTGCTGGCCACTCCATTGTAGACAGAATACCAGCTGACTGCTTCTTCCCTAAATAGTTCTTGCATAGTTTGGAGCTGTGCTTTGGGTCATTGTCCTGTTGTAGGAGGAAATTGGCTCCAATCAAGCGCCGTCCACAGGGTATGGCATGGCATTGCAAAATGGAGTGATAGCCTTCCTTCATCAAGATCCCTTTTACCCTGTACAAATCTCCCACTTTACCACCACCAAAGCACCCCCAGACCATCACATTGCCTCCACCATGCTTGACAGATGGCATCAAGCACTCCTTCAGCATCTTTTCATTTGGTCTGCGTCTCACGAATGTTCTTCTTTGTGATCCGAACACCTCAAACTTAGATTCGTCTGTCCATAACACTTTTTCCCAATCTTCCTCTGTCCAGTGTCTGTGTTCTTTTGCCCATCTTAATCTTTTCTTTTTATTGGCCAGTCTGAGATATGGCTTTTTCTTTGCAACTCTGCCTAGAAGACCAGCATCCCGGAGTCGCCTCTTCACTGTTGACGTTGAGACTGGTGTTTTGCGGGTACTATTTAATGAAGCTGCCAGTTGAGGACCTGTGAGGCGTCTGTTTCTCAAACTAGACACTCTTATGTATTTGTCCTCTTGCTCAGTTGTGCACCGGGCCTCCCACTCCTCTTTCTATTCTGGTTAGAGCCAGTTTGGCGCTGTTCTGTGAAGGGAGTAGTACACAGCGTTGTACGAGATCTTCAGTTTCTTGGCAATTTCTCACATGGAATAGCCTTCATTTCTCAGAACAAGAATAGACTGACGAGTTTCAGAAGAAAGTTCTTTGTTTCTGGCCATTTTGAGCCTGTAATCGAACCCACAATTGCTGATGCTTCAGATACTCAACTAGTCTAAAGAAGGCCAGTTTTATTGTTTCTTTAATCAGCACAACAGTTTTCAGCTGTGCTAACATAATTGCAAAAGGGTTTTCTAATGATCAATTAGCCTTTTAAAATGATAAACTTGGATTAGCAAACACAACGTGCCATTGGAACACAGGACTGATGGTTGCTGATAATGGGCCTCTGTACGCCTATGTAGATATTCCATTACAAATCAGCCGCTTCCAGCTGCAATAGTCATTTACAACATTAACAATGTCTACACTGTATTTCTGATCAATTTGATGTTATTTTAATGGACAAAAATTTGCTTTTCTTTCGAAAACAAGGAAATTTCTAAGTGACCCCAAACTTTTGAATGGTAGTGTATATATATATATATATATATATATATATATATATATATATATATATATATATATATATATATATATATATTAAAATGTTCAATATACCCTCTAGATAATAAATATAGTTTTTTTGAGAATGTATAATATATGATTTATACACACCATTATATAATTGTGATTCATAATAAGACAGCTTCACCTAAACTGCACAAGATGACATCTCTTATACAATAAGAGTGACCCTACACATGACTTACAGCATTAACTTATGTATAAACATGGTTCTTTATGTATGGGCTTGTTTAGAATAAGCCAAAGATAATACTTTTAAATCAAACATACAAATTACAATATGTGTTCATTTCGGGGTTTTTTTTACTCACACTACACCACCTTGCTTTATTTGTATTCTGCTAAAGCAGTTCTGTCTGATGCAATTATTCCATGAATCTCACCCGTCCTCCACCTGTCTTGAAACAGTATGTAGATATCATACTGTATGTACCTTTTTGAAAGAAGCCCATGTTATATACAATATCATATCTGTTACTATACTAGGTAAAAGAAAGTTCTTGGTTTGTATGTCTGTTACTGTTTAACTTCTTGGGTCATTTCACCTTAGTGTCTTGGGGTCAAAGAAAAGAGAATTATAAGCTTCTATAAAAAGTACAATGGGTTTCACAATGAACTCAAACAGGATGATGCATCGTTGAGTGTTAACATTGTTTTGGGGGGAAACAACTAGAACACTGAACACAGGTTTTGTAAATAAAATATCTGACACAGTGACACTTGTTTTCAGTTTTTTCAGGCTTCTTCATGATACGTAGTAAAAGCTTTAAAAGCAGAGGTGTTTTTAGTGTGGGGTCAAGGAGTGCAAACCCCCCACAGGAAATGTCAGTATGGTTCATACAAATATTTTTTTCGTATTATTATTGTATACATTCTACTGTAATGTACCAGTTGCAACTTGTAATCTTCACAGTAGAAAAATATAGATTGTAAGCAATTTAAAACTCAAATTCAAATAAAAACTAGTAAAGACATGTAATACAATTCTAATCATGTACTCAAGTTTGCCTCAGTCAAGTTCTGTTGAGCAGACTAACAGTAAAAGTGAGTTTATCTTTACCTTTACAAGCATGGGAAATACAAGCATGAAAATCAAATTTAATTTAAACAGTAGCAATATTTAGAGCCTCTGTTTGGATCAGTTGGTTAGACCTGTATGTCTTTAGTCCTACAGTAAACTTTTTATATAGTATAATAATAAAAGATAAGTGACACATTTCAGAATATTTTGCCCAAAATCGTATGTTTTTGTGTTTGCATCCCACTTCTCATAGCAAAGCATTTCCATAATGAACCTTGATTCCTTCAAGCGCCAACTTCTGTTTACATAAAGCATGAGGGTTTTTATTTTTATTTTTATTGCTTGTTGGGTAATGGATTGTTTAATTGAACTGAAACTACCCATTATATAAAAAGTAAATTGAAGAGAATTTAAATCAATTCATTAATACAAAGAGTTTGATTTTAGAAAAGGTTGACAAAGATTGAAGGGTATACTGTATTCTGGATCCTGTCCACCAGTTCATTACAAACAATGTATATGTTGTACACTGGTTACCATTAGTGTACTCTTGAAGGCAATTTCTTATATACTCATCTTACTGTATGTTGCTAAGTTTGCTTAGCCAGATACAATAATATTGTCATGATCATTTGTTCAAAATGAGAATGTAAAATTAAACCATGCCGCGAGATGGACATTCCACAGCCATTTGAAACAGTATAAACTGTAATGCCCCTACTATTCTCATTCTCATCTCCATTTAATCTTTAATGGCTACAAATTGTGCAATGTACTCTATATTATTTAACAGTTTGCCCTTCATTGCTTAAATGTATGCCGTCTGTATTTGAGTTTATTGAAACCTGCCAATATAAAAGATGTACGAATTGGAATATTGAATCTGGGTGTGGTCAAAAAGGAAAACAGGAAGTTAAAGTGAGAAATCTGTAAGAAAACGCAAGAAGCTCCACTCCTGTTGTTCTCAAAAGTTGTCGTCAATGAGAAAAGTGTTAGATCACAAAGAGATTTTGTAAAAATCATAGCTAGCTTGTGTAGTAACTCCAGGTTCAGCGGGACACGCATCCTAATGCATTCTGGTACCTTTTACATGTCTCTTTTCTTTGGAGTTGCAGGACTGCAAATGCCAGAATGCATTGCAATGTGAGTTTCAAAACCTGAACTGTGCCAGTGAACCTGGAGCCATATGGCGAACCTATTGACTACACATATGTTTTGACACTCCCTGTTTAACACTGGATTACCTTTGCACCTTATTATAATAGCCAAGATTGAATTCTGCTTTTTAATGTTGTGTAATATTATCATGTGAATAATTTAAATAGAGGAAACAAACAACTTGAAAGCAAAATCCACACAAAAAAATCATTACAAAATTAGTAAGAAATAATGTTTTAAAAAATAATTTTAACAAATATGTTTCTTTTTATTTAGTTTCTGTCTTTGGTTTTCTTTGTTCTTTCAGAAATTATAATACAGGTTAGGACATTGAAATTGCTGCCAATTTCAATGATCCACCTCCTTCGGGATGGGGCAATTTCAACGTTCTGGAGTATATCATCCAAAATAAAAACAAAGCCTCCTAATATCAGCTAGCAGGTTATGTGACTCCTATAGAATCATTCATGACAATTCAATGTAAATGGACAAATAGACTGTTGGTAGATTTATAAGTGTGATTGTTTATCACATTTATAATTGTGATGTAAACTTTGTGTTTTCCTCATATACAGGCCTACACAATTCAGGGACAGTATGCCATTCCACATCCAGATGTGAGTTGCTTCTCTTATTTCACCCTCTTTACCATGTTTAACAGAGTATGCATGCTTATATTAACGAGTACTAATATTAATATTAACTAATAATATTAATAAAACATCTGATATGTAATTTGTCATATTACTAGCCAGTATAGTTTCAGTCAATCTGAAACTATACTTTTAACCTATACTTCCCCATATTAAAATAATATTCATAGGACTTGGCCTGTTTGTAAAAATAAATAAATACATTTACAAAATAAAAATAGAAAGTATCTCTACATTTATCAGTTTCAGCAAGACGCCAAATTATTTTCTGTTTATTTTTCACAATTTACAGTCTTAAATCAACCCATCCTGAATGGCCACTGTTAATTTTTAATCAGCGATATTAAAGTGCATATAGCAAACAAAATAATGCTGTAAAACTTATCTAATATGCATTGCCATCACATTGCAGCACTCACATTTTCCAATATGGAAGGGGAACTGTGGCAAAATAGTTTGCAGTGAGGTGATGCAGTGCTCAAGAGAATGACAAACAACAAAGTTACTGGTGAAATGATAGCTTTAATTGTAATCCAAAGTCACTTGACAACAGTAAATAATAATGAGAACTGGCAATACACAACAATGTGTATTGCTCATTTAAATCCACAGGGTTCAGTCCTGATACAATAAACACAGTTTTAAACACACATAAGACGCACATACGATCACAAATCCAGAGTCAGTGCTAAAGTGCAAGTGGTGAAATACAATTTATTCATGAACAGTTGTGCAGTGTTGTCAAGAACAAACAAGTATTATTAGACACGACAGACAAACAAAACACTCACGGTTAGTTTACAGTTTTTCCTTTCGCGGTTCACTCTTAACCATAACAAAAGGAACAGATCACCTGACCACATCCCCTTTTGTACCATCAGTCCCGCCCCCATGGTTAGCAAGTGCAACTGTTTCTCCACCAATCCGCGGTTGCCACGTCGCTTCCCTTCTGGAGAGATGACTTGGTGTACCATAGCTCCGCCCCCTTTCTAGATGGCCGACTTCCACCTAACCCTTGAAATGAATTGTCCGACCATCCAGTCCGGGGCCCTCTGTTACCTTTACACAGCGACCTCACAGGTTGGGAGGGAGATTTATAACCAAGATTCATTCTTTCTCTGTCACAGGCACACATTATTTTAAACAATCATGTCTGAAAAGATTTTGATTCAGAGGTTTTGTATCATTATTGATTGATTCGGTCGTATGAAGCCAAGGTAAGTAGTCACGTAATGAAGGTCTCTGCAAGTACCATGATGCTATCTTTTTTCAATATGTGAATATAACAACAGTTATAACTATGGATCAAACATAAATACCAAATGCAAGACCAGTATGCAATGACTTCTCAAGATAGCTGCCAACAAAATAGGATCCAACAACATCTATGAATATTGTTATATCTGATTTAAAATTAACTCAAAGCTAACTTCTGATCCTAGGATTGTTTAGTAGGCTCTGTCAGAGGAGGGCTCCCCCTGCTAATGCTGGTGTGGGTGCTGGTAAATGGAACATCTCCTAATGCGAATATAAAACATCAACTATGAGGTATAAACATAGGAATATATAAAAACAGGCAAGGCTTCATAAACAGAACATATCTACTTCAATAAAAAAATCTTGAAAGTTGTTGTTAGATGGCTATGTATGTATGATGATTATAAGAAATATGTTTCTATTTTTACTGCAATGTTTCTGATTACGATGGCCTTAATACAGTAGATTAGAATCGAAAGTCCTACTTAGGGTGTAAAAGTAAAATAATAACATGTTTGATTTCTTGTAGCATACACACACACAGACAGTGCTGCAGTATTTAGGTGCAATTTGACATTTTTTGTTTCCATTCTGAGCATGCAGGTCGTGCCAGGCATGGCTGCTTCTAGATGTTTTGTAGCAAGATTTTCAGAATGAAGATGACCCAAAAACACATTGTAGATTAGACCATGTGGGACAGGCCAAGTCCTATCATAGTTTTTCTTTTTTGTTTTGCCATGATGCATCATGGTCGCCTTGTTATTTTTTAATTCAAGTTTTGTTTGATTTGGTGTGACCTGTGCTATATAAAAATAACCTCTTAGTTCTAATGTCCCTCCTACCCCTTCAGCAGTTGACCAAGCTCCACCAGTTGGCTATGCAGCAAACCCCTTTTACTCCCCTTGGACAGACCACCCCTGCTTTCCCTGGTACGTACCCAAGAAGCCCTTTATGAAATTCCTTCTCTTTGTACCTGTAGAGTTTCTTTAGCTTTCTTATCTTGTTGTTTTTTGTTGATCTGTGCATTGTACCCTGGTGGTTGGTCTCCAGAACTCGAGTTATATTGTTTTTCTATTTTTTGGGGACCTTTGGTCTTTTATCCTAAAGGTGCCAGGAAGTCTGTAGCCCGGGCACTGGTTGGCTCTTTTCATATCAAGTTTCCAAACGCCATTTAGGACCAAGACGTTGCTGTTTATAGAACAGTTGACAATTGATAGTGCCTTTTGATTTATCAAAATCAAGTCTACTCACCATACGACAGCACAAAAACAGTATAGTGTTAATATAGTGTTAATATGGCATAATTTCATAGAATTGCAAAAGAGAAAGGCCATCAATAGTAGCCAGAAAAATATAACTAATCAACAGAAACTCTGACTTCAGAATATTCTGGTACATACATTGTTTGATGCCTGAAGAAGACAGCACAGTGCACGTAGTGAGATTGTCAGGATTCAAAGATAAGTAGAGTAAACACAAATAACAGTAAAGGCAGTAGTGAGCCCACACTAAGAATACTGCTTTGCAAAAGTACATTGTGACACTGGAGAATGTCCAGTGAAGAGCAACCAGACAAACACAATGCCTTCTCAAGATGGCAACCAGACTTAGGGGAGCCTTTACTGATGTTATTTAAGTCTTAAAAGGAGCTCACAATATTTTTAACTGCTTTAAACAAAGAGTGGCGACTGGTATATGGAATAGCAAAAAGCCAAGCTGTTGCTGCTGATTCATTGGAATCCTTTAAGAACTTACTATATTCATTTCTTAGATCAATCTGCTACAAGGAACCGGACGAGCATTGATCGGCTGAAAGCCCTCTTGTCATTTCTAACTTTTCTTCTTTAAGTGAGGGGCTAAAGCACTTACAAGTACAGTACCCACTGGGCCATTTTTAACTTTTAAAAAATATTTTATATTAATAGTATTTATTAACGGTTTCCATTTATTATTTATCTTACTGTTGTGTGATCTTTTCCACCCTTGGTGTAAAATCCTCTGACCGCTGCCTGTTTTCCAGTAGAACCCTTCCTTAATGAAATGCCCCTCTGTACTGCTAGGTCCTCACCTACACAGCTGTAACCAAGAGCCGTCTCCATTGAAGCCAACTGGTTACTCACTTATAGACCTGATCTACAGCCAGTGAATTGGAAGTTCTGAAACTGACGCCATTATGGCTCAGCCATGCTGGAGGCAACATAGCTCATAAGAGAATGCAATTTCAGAACTTTCTCTACCCTTCTTTATCCAGGTGCTGCTAATACATAATATAATATTCCTATAGGTCATAACATTTCAACTATTCACAATTTCAATGATATGTGCTAAATTCTATATGAAAATAATACTTGCTATACTTTGGCCATTGCTTTTATATAGTAAAATGCATTATCCTGTGGTTCCCTGTGGCCACCCATTGGTTGCCACAATCAGTTGTTGCCCAGCAAACACACACCTGCCCATTGTCAAGATTTCAATCCAAATGATGTTTGACTTAATGAGCTGGATAGCCACAGGATAGCACCAGGTTTGGTATTTGCAGGGCAGTAATACATAAAAACAAAGTTGGTCACCAAAACTATCAAGATTTACAAGACAATTTTCCCTAGCCATTGTTGTGATTAATTTGTGAACACGAAAAAATATAAAATGTTCACTGTACAGTTGCCTCATTAAATTAAATGGAATGTTTACCACAATATTGACACTGGATGAATGTGCCAGAAGGTGCCATTCCTGTCACTTTAAATCCCTGCTGAAGGAGAATTCCAGAGAGAATAGGGACCTGAGGGACAGGGGAGGGGATGAGACCTGTTTTTGAGAATTAGTCAGGTTTGGAGAAAAATAAAGATTTTAGCAAGAGATGAGAAATGTCATTCATCCAATCAGTGGCAGTTTTTAATGAAAGGGGACTGCTTCAGACAGGAGATATCACCCAAGTGTCTTGGGGACATAGGTGCCAATAATTCAATTACAGCAGACACAGTATAACACTAACAGCCTAGATTAAGAAATTAGCTTTGTGCCTACAAGCCCCTGCTGGTAGAGGATCTGAAACAACTGTATTTCAAAAAGGCTTGCAGGGTGTTGGGTGCCTGTTGCCTTCATAAAGTGAATTATGTAGGTCATGGTTGGAGATTTCTCCTAGACTTCAGTTAGGAACTTCTCCAAATTCAATATCCCCCAGCCATAAGGATCCAATATATATGCAGTCCTGTGCAGGCCATACAAAAAGGATAGACTTGGAAGGACTATTGTTAAAAGTGGAAGAACTTGTCCCCTGTGGCTCACCTTGGAAAGACACTAGTTACAATCCTTTTTGTGCCAATTTGCCGGTCTTGGCCTTTGTGGTCTCATAGGTTAGAGATGAAAACCGGCTAGGGACAGTTTGCTTTGCCACGCTACAGAATCTTGCCTGCAGGGTTCAGTAACTCAAATAGGTTCAGAAGGTGAAATGGTTGGCTTGGCAATGGGAACATGTTGCCTCTTTATCTTTAGTCCTCCTAAATCAGTTAGTGAAATGACATTCAAATTGGGCATTTCAAATTAGAAAGAAAATGAGGCAGGTTTTAAGTGTAAGGATCTTATAAGGACACTTGGTAAATGTGGAAGGACTAAATCAAAATCATCTTTTTTCTAATTTCAAATTATTTTAGCACTGTTTTTCCTCCTGTCCCCACAACACCTAACGAGAACAGAAGAAAAGTGGACATCCTCTGATCCCACTGCCAAGCCAATCACCTCTTTACACACAGGAGCTGGACAATGGATGTCAATGAGCAATACCTGATGTCAGGATGCCTGACCAGTAGGGCTAATGTAGTGCAAAAAGGAGAAACAGTCCCATTTTTGACTCCCCACTGCCTAGGAACGCTCAACCTGATGCTCCCTGTGGGATCCCCTTGGCACAACCAGGATGCAAACCTATGCTCTCCTGATTGCATGAGTCATCCTGTACACCATGCAGTCGTACCTTTACCATGTGAGCCACGATGGTTCTTCACCCTTTAAACATGGTAACATGGAATACCTCAAGTACTAGATTTGTTACACAAAAACATGTTGAGAAATGCACTTCCCCTATTGCAATGTAGCCTAGTAATTTGGAGATAGAAAAACTAAAAAAAAAATATTTTGTAAGAATAAAAATCATACTTTGTGCAATTGTTTGATTTGATAAACTAGGTAAACAATCTAGGATTCAAGGTGATGTGAGAAGATTTATTTTTCACAGGAAAACACCTGTTATTTAAAATATGTTTTAAGTCATAACAGTTTTAGTTTTCAACCTGATAACCATAATACTCTTCAAGACACTAGACCACACTCCTTCAAGAAAGCCCAGATATTTTCTGAAATCCGTTGCATCACAATGTTGCTATACTTTTTCAGGGCTTGGGACCATATAAAATCCTGTTCTGGAGTTTTTGACATACTGATCAGAACAGTGTGCAGACTCACTCTGTCCATTTGAAATACTATTTATTCTGTCCTTTCCTCCCCCTGCTCAGGTATGGATGCCAATCCCCAGGCCGGTACTCATGAACTCACCATTCCCAATGATGTGAGTATGACATTCGGAAACCAGGGACTGTTTCTTAATAATAATAATTAAACAGAAAATTAATCCAATATCATAGTATCTGAAAGTATAGTGTTTACAGTTCAATTCATAGGTAGTTGGAAGTTCATCTAAATACATGGCAAATTCATTAATAATGTAAAACATTGAATGGCCACTTCTATGAACGCTCCTGATGCAGTGTTCAAGTGGAAACAGGTGAAGGTTTCTGTCTGTTGATAACTACAACATGTGGTACACATGTATCAGTGGGCTGCTTCCATCATGAGCGGCTTGTAACTGGAGTTGTGGTTTCTGCAAACGCTGCCATTCCAGGAACACCCATTAGACTTGATAGCATGTTGTTCAATGCAGCCACTGTCTTGAGAGATTAGCCGATTGTACAGCCCCATTTGAAGCCGTAGAAATCCTAGACACACAACAATTTCTTATCATTTAAGCTAGCATTTAAGTTTTATCATCATACTACTTAATTGGAATTCAAAAGTAATATTTTCTTTTTGCCAAAACAGTCCCTGGTTATATTTTTTTTTAGTACCCTGTTTTTCCTTTTAAGAACCTCTGCAATTTTTTCCAGTTAATAGGCTGCATAATCGGGCGCCAGGGAACCAAAATCAACGAGATCCGTCAGATGTCTGGAGCTCAGATCAAAATCGCTAATGCCATGGAAGGCTCAGCAGAGCGTCAAATCTCCATTACAGGATCCCTCGCCAGCATAAGCCTCGCCCAGTACCTCATTAACGCAAGGTAACATCATCCCCCCTCCCCTACACTGCACCCACTGCCCATTGTTCTATTTCACTATGCCTATTGAAACAACTCTGTGAGAAATATAGATTTATAGAAATTAAAGCATAGCACAAATAAACAATTGGAGATAAAAAAGAAATCATGGAATCGTTTTGTTTAATAAAATTTAATCTAAATTTTTGACTCATCAAAGTAGCCACCTTTTGCAGATATAACAGCCGAACACACTCGTGGCATTCTTTCTACAATGGAAATCAAATATTGTTCGGAAAGTTCTTCCCAACACTGCAGAAGTTCCCACAAATGTGTTGCACTTGTAGGTTGCTTTGCTTTCACCCTTCTGTCCAGTTCATCCCAAACCAGCTCGATGGGGTTTAAGTCTGGAGACTGTGCTGGCCATTCCATGATTTGAAGCCTACCGTCTTGTTCTTTTCTTCTAAGGTAGTTCTGACATAGCCTGGAGGTGGCTGATTTTGGGTCATTATCTTGCTGTAGGATGAACCCCTAACCAACTAGGCGTATACCAGAGGGTATTGCATGGCGCTGCAAAATGCTGTGGTAGCCGTTTGGGTTCAGGGTGCCACTCACTCTGTGCAAGTCGCCGACTCTGGATCCAGCAAAAGAGCCCCAGACCATCACGCTTCCTCCTCCATGTTTGACAGTTGGTGTCACACACCGAGGAACCATCCTTTCGCCTACTCGACGGCGTACAAAAACCCTGCGTGATGAACCAAAGATTTCTAATTTTGATTCATCGGTCCATAAGACCTTCTTCCAGTCTTCAGTAGTCCACTGGCGGTGCTTCATGGCCCAGGCAAGCCTCTTTTTCTTCTTTTGCCATCTTAGCAATGGCTTTCTTACTGCCACTCGACCTGTCAAACTTGCAGCTCGAAGTCTTCTCTTCACAGTTGAAACTGAGACTTGCTTACTTTGACCAGTGTTAACCTGTGCTTGAAGCTGTTGTCCTGTGAGCCACCTATCACGCAAGCTGTTGACTCTCAGAAACTTGTCTTCTGATTCTGTTGTGGCTTTGGGTCTGCCAGACCTCTTCCTGTCAGAGTTTCCTCCAGTTTCCAAGTGCCTTTTGATGGTGTAGGAAACTGTACTCACTGACACCTTGGCTTTCTTTGCAATTTCTCTAAAGGAAAGACCTACACTTTTAAGGGTTATAATGGTCTGTCTGTCTTCCTTTGTTAATTGCCTTTTTCTCGCCATGATAGCAATATACTACTTCCTGCAGTACAATACTGTCCAAATAATGCTTAAGAGGGTGTAGTAACACAGTATGTTCCAACACTGCTTTTATACAGACAGAGGGTTTGTAAGTAATCAACAAAAGTTGGGACACCTGTAGGAATTGTTAGCATCAACTTTCAAGGCTTAATTTACTTCCATTGCTGCAGAACAGCTGTAAGTTGTTAACCCATTACTTGTTCCCTGAAAAAGGCCTTTTTGTATAACTCTGAAATGTACATTATTTTTCAGTTTTTGGTAACCTAAACTTTTTTTTAACCTCTGGCAGTTTACCGCTTACCTTTGTACCATTTCAGGTTATTCACTGGACTTGAACTGCTTAAATTTCAATAAAAACTGGAAAAATGGGGATGTTCTAAAACTTTTGACCGGTAGTGTATATATATAGCAATGTACTTGAAAATGTCTATATAAATTGTATGTAGGCCAATATACTACTCAAAACATATTACCCCCTCTGCACGATTCCTAGTCATCAATAGGTATGCAGGCACGGTTTCAATCAATTAATCAACATATTACTTAATGTATTTTATAGAACAGAAATAGGCAGATATAACTAGAAGCAGCTTTCCTAGAACACTGACAAAAAACTCAGTATCACAAATGTAATAAAATGAATAGAGTATTTTATTTCAATGGAAATTTAAAACAGTAAAAAAAAAAACCTTAGTATATAATGCTAAATCTCAATATTTAACTTATATTCCAAAATATAACATTTTTAACAGCACTGGAAAAAAAAAGATACTGACAAGCTGTGAAAATGCGAAATAGTAAACAGTACCACTATGAAATGTCCTTTTTTATGACTTCTGTATGGACTCCACAGCTTCTTTCATTTCCAGTAAACTCAAAATACGTTGCTTTGTGCAGTGTGTCATAGTGACGTTGTATCGGGGCATAGCTAGGAATAGATTTTTACCGAAGCAAAAATCTAATTATTGTCTAAAAAAAATGCATATCCTGTATATGTAACAAAGGTGAAAGTTATCATCTTATAAAGCCTGGAGACGATTAATGCAAACTGCAAAGCAGTATACGTTGCTAACTCTTTTTACCCAGTGACTCACCTTGGATGACGTCATACTGGTAAGACTGGTGCTGCTAATACGGACTGATAAGACTGGTGCTGCCAATGCTGGGATGGGTAAGACTAGTGCTGCTACTGCTGGGACTGGTAAGACTGGTGCTGATGCTGCTGGGACTGGTAAGACTGGTGCGGACACTGCTGGTACTGGTCAGACTGGTGCTGTTACTGCTGGACTGGTTTTCAGCTCTTAAACAGTTGCATATTTCAAGTTACTTATAAAATGACCAGGGGTTGGGAACCACTGTGTTACATTATTAGGTACACTCTGGTTAAAATGTACTGTTTGATTTACTGTTTTAAATATGCATTTATATGGAAGGAAATTAAGGCAATGTTATACATGAAAATCTATGGATTTCTTTTTCTAACATTTTTGCTGTATGCAAATGTTGGTATTAGTTCAGCAAATGAAAGGTTCTTTTCTTGCATGAAAAGGCTCAAAATATATCTGCGCATACGCTACTGGGGATGAGAGATTGAGAGATCTTTTGGTTTTTGTGAGCTAACCTGACAAGCAAAAACATTAGACTTACAAATACAGGCTGGTGTTGACAAATATGCCTGTCCCTTGGTGAGTGCTGTTTCTGTTGATTGCTCATTTTTAGTCAATGTAAGCCACCTCCCCACCTTATTATTTATTTATTTATTTCTTAGCAGACGCCCTTATCCAGGGCGACTTACAATTGTTACAAGATATCACATTATACATTATCACATTATTTTTACATACAATTACCCATTTATACAGTTGGGTTTTTTACTGGAGCAATCTAGGTAAAGTACCTTGCTCAAGGGTACAACAGCAGTGTCCCCCACTGGGGATTGAACCCATGACCCTCCGGTCAAGAGTCCAGAGCCCTAACCACTACTCCACACTGCTGCCCCACAATAAGCTACTGACCAAAAGATACGCCACGACTGCTGGGGCTTTTGATAGCACGGTGGTCACAGGTAAGTCGGACATTATTGTGCACATTAAATTATCGCTCACAATACATGCAGCGTGCACGGTATGGTATGTAAATTAGCCAAGGGCCTCATTTGAGCTCTTTGTTAGTAAATGGGCCAGTAAATTTAGATTTATCACACACATTTGGCTCACTACTTTACGTGTGCGCTAACTCCAAATTTTGTGCCCTTTCATAAATGAGGCCCCAAGTCTGTTATTACCGCAAAAGAGTGAGTTCATTTTGAAATCAAAATTATTTTGTTTTGTTTCAATGTTACATGCGGAAACTGAACGGATCTGGTATAACCTCTCTCTTTTTTTTCTTCCTTTCTCCATCCTTCTCCTGTACTAGGCTGACGTCTGAGGTCACTGGAATGGGCTCCCTCTAATTTCTACCCACCATCCTTCACTGCATCACCTGACCCTCCTGAGCCAATGGCATTGCACCTAGTTTGTTCTCTCTGTATTCTACTGTCCTGCATTTTGAGTGATAATTACTTATTTATATAATATAATCTATACTTATACATATTTAAATACCCTAGTTCAGTGTTCCTTCTCCCATACCCAGAATTGTTAACAAATGCCCCATACCTGATTGTCCATTGTTTTGAATAAGACCATATGTTCTTTTTTGACTCTCTAGTACCATACTTGACAATAGTGGTCACTGCATAAACATCCTTTTTGCTGTAATGTTTTACTATTTGTGTTGTGTGCTGCAGACATGTGATTGCTGCTTCTTTTGCACTATTTGGTGCAGCATAGCAAAAAATGGTGGTTTAAAAAAATGATACAATATTGCCATAATTCATAATTTTTTTCAAACCGCAGATCACCCAGATACCTTATAGCCTGTATATATCAAACGTACATACAAAATGGATAGTCAGAGCATGTCTGTGTTGTGTATGCAAGCAGGTATGTACTGTATAAGGGATGAAGTCCAATAATTGGGTTTATATTTGTGTTCATTTGCTTTTTTATTTAAACGCTAGCAGTCCAATCAGACTTGAGGACATATTACATGTATTTGGAAACAACTGAGCCCTAAAATGACTTATCTTCTTGTAAATGTGATGTGGTCAATATAGCAGCTATATCCTAGTGTAGCCTCGCAAAAAGATACCCATTCAATGTAAGGCTTTAATGTAGTGAAACTGGTCCCTTGTTATAAAATGCAAAATGCCTTCCAACAAAAAAACTGTAACTGAATCGCACATTCTTGACTCCCCTTTACCCATTGTATACATACAGTATAACAGTATACCTACATCCACGCAGCCATGCACAACAAGATAGAAACAATATCAGTGCATCCTTTCATAGAAATCTAGAAATCTTTAGGTGTTACCAGTTATGATCCCGAATAGATATACTGTACTGTACCATAGTCTATACAATCGGACTGAACCAAATGTTTTAGGGCCATGGAATGTTTAAGGGTTCGGTTCAGAACCCAGGGAGGTAGGTTTGGACTTTTTTTTTTTTTTCAAACTAGTCTTCCTACCTCTCGCACATGATTGTTTCTTTTCTTTTTTTGATTTTGGCTTTTATAACCAATAAGATGTTATTTTCTTTTCAAATAAGCTGCGTTGATGACGAGCACTGAACAATGTGTTTGCGATTTCAGACTTTGTCATTTCTTTCCTGGTCTCTTTACTGGCCCTCCATGCTCACTGTGCTGGTATTGACAGGCAGTGGCTATGAGCTGTGCATTGTTGGCTAGTAAAGTGACAGGAGGGGGCTGCTCATTTGGCCTCTTTGAAAAGGACCCGAGCTAGTCTTCCACACGTAGCCTTGAGAAAGAACTAATGAGGTAAATGAATGTAGCACCTTCAGTAGTTTAATGAGAATTTAACATCAGTTTGGAGGCAGACATTGTGTGAAACTACATTGTTTCAGAGTTTAAAAAATGTCTTATGTGGCTGGTTTGCACCCTTGAATTAGTGACCCAGACACAAGAACTGCAGGTTTAAGCACTTTGGTACAATTTTATTATTCACAAAACTAAATAATAAAATAAAAACCTAACTCCCCTTGGAATACTAACTAACATTTTCAAATCCCTCACTATAAGCCGGACAGCTAAGTCATTTACCAGTCACAAAAACTCACACCGTACCTTTTTGACCACACAGGCCTCTTTACAGGCTTCGCACAGACAGTACAGGACTTTGTATAAAGTGGTTGTGTTTTAAGGTTTGCAGCCTCAGTCCTGCAGAGCTAAAATCTAGTTAAAGTCAACTATTACAAACATGATTAAAACTCATTATTTATTAATATTAGTGTATGCACTAGCTCTCCTGCCTTTCACCTCAGGGTCCATGAAGTAAATGTGGTGGTCCCAACTAAGCCCATAATGTGCATTGGTCTGCATTACAAAACCACCACCCAATTTGACACAATTTAGTCAGCTTGAGTTACACATGTGATAGATGTTCAGGTGACAGAGCTGTGAGGAATAGCCAGAGTCATTGTCCCTTTCCTTTCATGAGTGCTAAACTCATATACGGATATAGTATAGAAAATATTACAGTGGAACTAACGTCACATAACCGCTCTGATGAATTAACCGCCTTGCTAAATAAATAAATACATATTAAAATTAGGCTACGAGAGTAATGGTATTGGCAGCAAGTGCAGCGTCCGCGATGGAAACAGAAAGAAAGCGTTATAGCAATCAGCCTTTTGGTGACTGACTGGTGAGTCAGTCAGCTGTGTGTAGCAGTGACGTTTCAATACACCAGTTGAGAAAGCTTTGTGTTTTACTCTTTTTTTTGTTCAATGTGTTTATATGACGGAGTTCACAGTTGCAGATATTGGCAGCGTGTTGTTGTAGCTTATAAATGCATTTTAATTAAACAATGCAAGCTTCATAAACGCAATGCTTACCGGCCGTTTGTTTAAAATAGCCAAAGCAATATTCAAAACGAGCTGCTTATCGGCTGTTGGCAATATCAAGAAAGAGCGCAAAGTACCGTGACAGAGATATTAAGGAAGCAGAACCAGGGAGGCAGGGACTTCTAGAGTTAAGAAAGAAGCCATCAGTTGCAGGTTACTGTACATTTAAAATGTAATTTGAAGCGATCTCTATTTAACAAATCATCAATCGTTAAGATGAAAAACCATGCATAGTGCAGTAGTATGTACAATTTTAGCAGAGATCGCATTAATCTGGTTCTAAGGAACAACGTCTATAGAAGGGTAAATATTATTCACATAGTGGAACTTTGCACATGGTTTGAAAATAATATTTTAAAAATGTTTGGACTATACATCTAAGGTTCTTTGTAATTGCCCTTCCCCTTTCCTTTTCTTTGAATTCATAGAGGGCTTTCTTTTAATGTAAAAATGTATTACAGAAGCTGTATTATGAAGTTCTGATGCATGAGATTCAGTATGAGTTCATTTATGTAACCGCTCTCTTTTTTCTTCCACTTTTCCATGATCACTTTTGTTTTCCCCTAGAGCAGCAAAGAAATGATCCTGTTATGTATGTGCTTATGTATCTTCAGCTGTCAGAAATTGTAAGAAATTGTTTTTTATTTTTAGTTTAATGACATGCTGCTTGCAGATCTATATTAGATTTAAATGATTGAGATTAGATACCCTTTTAAATGTTTTGTAAAAAAGAAAAATAAACTTTCTTTGTCCCTAGTGTGAAGACTCATTATTTGTATTGGTTTGATTTCCAGTGAATGCATGAATTACATTGTGAAAGATTGCTATTTCTTTTTCTGTTCTGCTTTCTGAAATAAGCAATAGGACACAAGAAGGTGTGGGCTTACTGATACTGTGCAGCCTTCAGCCTTATTGAGTTAATACAAGGAAAATATATGACATATATATTTGTTTTACACAAAATCCCCAAATAATAGAATGTTCTGAGATCTATCTATGGTTAACCTAACCCGTCAACATGATTTTTATCACACCTTTATACCTGGAAAACTGCTTATCCAATGAAACTTGCTATTAACATTATTTAGCATTGAGTTGTTGAGTGTATTACATTCGGGGGATATAATGGGGTGTCTGTCTGTCTGTCTGTTTGTTACACTTACATTTGTACATATATCGAGAACACAAGCAGTTATTCCATATACTGTAAATCAGTCATTGTAATATACTTTACCATCATAACAACATCTCATTTGCTTACTGAATGATAAGTCATAAATATCCAGTCTTCATTAAACCCTTATTGCTATTTTGTATTCTGTACATACTTTCTGTACATACTTTTTATATACATCATGGTTATAAACTTTTTCATCACAATGACAGCTCTAATTTTGAATTTACAGCTGTGTCTGGGGTTGTATGTGACAGACATACTTGTTTAACCTTGTAGAGGTCAGAATTTGACTGTATTTAGGAAACAGCCATTCATATTGTTTACTGTCTACATTAAATATTCAGAAGAAAACAGAAACTCAATTTATGAGACAATGTCCCATTTCCTAAAATAAACAGATGAAAGGACACAGAAAAAACATAACATAACAATATGGCCCTAAAGAACATGACAAGAAGCAATGAAACCTGCTTATTTACCTGCTCCACTAGATGGCCCAAGATACAAATAAATGGCCACTCATTTCCAGCCAACCCTTTGATTTACAGGAGAATAAACTGGCTGCTTCTCCAACTGAAGGTCGACTGATAATACTGTATGGCCATTAGACTTTCAATAGTTTTACTAGAAGATATATATGTTATGCCTTTTATCACTTTTCAGACTGGGATGTGGCATACAGTAGTAAATAGCTTGCATGTGTGTATAAATACAGGGGTTCTAGTAAAAAAAAAAACAGTAAAAACAAATTGCCCTGCAGGGTGTACCAGAGGCCTGTGGTTGAAAGGTTGTGGTAACCAGTGCTTTAAAATCAATGTTCCTACATTATTAGCTTTATTAATATTAATATTGGTTTCCATTTTATTGTGCAGTGGTTATTGTTCATTTTATATCCTCCCTATAATGGTGTGTGTTGTCCACACAGAACTGTGAATGCCCTAAGTGTGGGAGTGATTATTCTGCTTTGGATTCATCTTCATCTGTCCCTTTTTTTATACTGTCAATAATGGACAGATAATAGGTTAGTCCTTCGGTATCATTAACATATACATTCCTCACTGTTTAAAATATATATCTGAACTTCTTTGCATTATTATAATTATTGACTTTATCAGCGTGTAAGGATAACAACCGAAGATGAGATCTACAATATCACAGGGTTGTTTTTTTTTTGTTTTTTTTTTTCACCTGGCTAAACAAAGAATAAATAAATGAAAATAGATTAAAAGTTAGGTGCCATCTAATGTATTTATATATTCTTTGTGCTGGTCCACACTCCATCTTGTACATTTCAGATTATCTGTCATTGCTGACAACAAAAAATCAAATGAATAGCTGTCACTGTATTTTAACTGTCATAATTTAAGACTTGCTTCACTGTGTTGTGTGCAGTTACTGCCTTCATCATGTTTCATCATTCAGTCTTGGTTGACCTGCATTTATCTTTGAAGTTATAATGCAGCTGTTTATTGTTTTAATGGAGAATTGCTCCAGAAGATCATTTTGAAAAGTAGCATTACTGAATGCACAACTAAAGGGTCTGCTTTGCATTCTCATTTAACATTACCTTTCTAATATTAAATACCCCTGTTGGTTTTATGTTGGGTTATACTGTGTTGTCTTAAAACAGTTGAGCCGTTTAATTTTATTTTATATTGATGAGAGTGCTTTGGAGCAAATTCACCACCATAAGGACACATACTTTATCCCTGTTCTAGTACTCCATAAAACAGTAAATTACCTTTCCTGAGTATTAGGTTTAAAATTAAAATTTCCATTGATTATTATGTAGAGTTGTTCTTTTTATTGCTCTGCAGAGATGACAAAATTGAGCAAGGTACTTTACCTAGATTGCTCCAGTAAAAACCCAACTGTATAAATGGGTAATTGTATGAAAAAAAGGTCAAACATAATGTGATATCTTGTAACTATTGTAAGTCACCCTGGATAAGGGTGTCAGCTAAGAAATAAATAATAATAAACGACTGCATCACCCATCAGACATTGAGAAACTTTATTTTTTCTACATTTTAGGATTGCTAATTTAGCTTGACCCAACAAAAAATTTGCCAGCTGGCAATTATTCTTTTTTTTCCATGAATAATTTACCCTAAAGATAAATACTGTGTCAGAGAGCTCAACCTTTAACTCACTAAACAGCTCTCTAAGAAACCCAAACAGTGATTTCAATCTGAGGCAGAACAGAAAACAATGGAACACGGTTTCTCTTAATAAACAAAAAGGACATTTATCCTCTACCCCTGCCAGAAATGAGTTGGTTCCATCATTATTACAGGGTTATTACATTATATATAGGAATGAACAAAAGATGTAAAAATTGATTTAATTGCATAAAACTCCTAACTGCAACACAATTATATAGTATTTACGGCTAACTGCTCTTTTCTTATATTCAAGACCACAATATATTTTTGGCGGGGCTTTTAGATATGAAGAACGCCATGTACTGTACTGTAGAATGCATAGTGGCTGAGTGAATCTTAGTTACACTGGGGGCCTCAGGGAGTTCTGATTGTCTTTTGCCTCCCATTGGCTAGGGAGGGGAAATCCTCTAGGGTTTGGTTCTCCTTGCCATGCCACAGCTGTCATTTTGGTCAGGCATTAAGCAAGACCTCCATGCTGAAGTTTGTCCTCTAGGGTTCGGTAGCTTGACGACATCTGCTGCTTAGAATTGTCGAGTGAAATGGGTTGATTAGAAAGGGCGTCATTTAGGTAGGCCCTGTATGTCATACCTCGTGTTGATTTTAGGAATAATACATATTTGTAAAATGTGTAGTGCTCCTGCTTCTATTTTACGATTATCCCAGCCTGTGCTTACTAATCCCACAATCAAGATTCTGCCTATAGTGGTGGGAAAAGGGTTGCACGCTGTAGTTTATGAAGCATTCCATTAGGACAGTCCCAAGGACAAACACCTAACTGTTGATGGCACTGGACTGTTTGTCGCCCTCCTCCTGCTAAATCAAAAAATATTTTTAAAAACTATATGTGTCAATGGCTAATACTTTGGTGACAAAATAGGCCACGAAGTTTAGCTAATTTGTTCATAAATGCTTCACAGACTATCAGTGTTGGTGTCTGATTTTGATTTCAAATGTACCACATAGAATAAAAAAAAGTTATCTTTGATTTTCAATCAGCCACAGACGGAAATAAAGTTGACTTCGCTATTAAGAGAACTTTTTATTGATTATATTAGTGGCAGCTCATCAGGTGAAGCAAGTGATGCTCTCTTCGTTCACCGAGAATTTCCGTGTCAATTAGTTTAATTAGGACTTAATTAAAGCACTTTAACCAACTGTATTTTTCATTATGTTTTAGTTGTAATGTGTTATGAGTGTATGTGACAGGGTGAAGAGCCCTGCACATGAAAAGGGGGTAGGGCAAAGCCCTGCTGTAAAATATATTTGTTTTGTATTTTGATTTAAATGTATTGTTTATTTATTTTAAAACGGGGTACCCCTCTGCCCCTGTGCAGGTGTATTATTATTATTATTATTATTATTATTATTATTATTATTATTATTATTGTCATAATTTATAGCAAAGCCGTATGTTTTGTTATTGTTTAAATGTGTTCTGGCAGAGGCGAGGTTGGCAGCTCGTCCTCTGCCAGTAGTATTTAAAAAGCCTTGTGGTAATGTGTGGCTGTCGGCTAGTGTGTTGTTAAACTAGCTGGCAGTCACACGTAATTAATAAACTCGTGCAGATTGTGGCTGAGGGGTAATAGAATAATTACTAGCTAGTTAAACCCCTCGGCCACGGTATATAAACCTGCAGAGCTCTCAGTTCATGGTGGGTGTTCGGAGGAGAGTACAAAGTGAGTTTAAAAATCAAACTAAATATAGGAACAGTGAAGGCGATTGCCCAGCCTGACCTATTCATTTTGTGTTTGTGTTTTTTATTTAAAACTTTTATTTTGCTCTGTGAGCAGTGTGTTTTTTGTTAAACCTTTTATTTTTGTTATTTTTGAAAATAAACGGCCCCGCAGCGCCTTTACAACTGCAGCACTCTGTTTGTGTGTCTCTCTGGCCTGACGTCACCACTCTGCCATCCCTGTCACAGTGTAATAAAGAATTAGTTAATTGCTTCTAGTTTAAATCACCACTTACTATTTCTGCATAAGGAAACATTCAATGCATTCAAATAAAAGCAACGCGTACACCAGAAGGGTGAGTTGCCAGGGTAAAGATAGCTTTGTTAGGCTTAGGCAAGCTTCAGATTGTCTACAGGCTCTGGCTAGATGAGGATTTGTGGACGTGAGGTTGTTTAAGATGGGATGTTGGATAGAGAATGGTGTTGATCAGTAGACAGTGATATCGTGTGCGATTTTAAACCAAACAAGTTTCCCTGAGGACTATGTCCTGGCCAAGTTTGCATCAGAAAGAGACAGGAACCGACAAAGTAATGTAAGCCAACTTTCCTTAAAATCAAAATTACTGAGATTCGCCTCAGAATTTCTTCGCTTTCTTCGTAGCAGGTGTAAATCAGAATGCATTGACAGAACACAGAGTGGCAGACTCAATGTTTGTTACAATAATAAATAAAGAATATTATTTTAGTTTTGGGAATTGATTTATAGGTGTTATTGGCTTCATTAAAATAAACAAGCAATTAAAAGAGTGTTGCTCCTGCATAAAAATATACTTCCAAGTGCATTTGTAAGCTAGCAGGAATTAAAATTGCTTAGCTTTTGTCTAATGATCATTTTAATATGGTTCAAAGTACATGTAATGCATTTTATTTGTTGATTGATTACCTAGTTCTACTTCCAAATTGATTTTTGAGCTATTAGGATTGATGTGAGATGCTATGGTAAGCTTTCAAACTAAGGGTGGTACAATCAGGAACTGGAGATCCTACTTTGTCTCATTAATTTCTGCAGCCATTTCTGCAGCCATGTGCCTTCACCTCTCTTAACAGTCCCCAGCCGCCACTGATATATTTTGTTAAAGATCGCAGTCCATGTTTTCACACACATTGTTTTTCCTGTCCAGTATTACAAGTTAATATGTGCAGTTGAATCTGTCCTTCTTCTTCTTCTTCTTCTTCTTCTTCTTCTTCTTCTTCTTCTTCTTCTTATTATTATTTTAAAAATTAGCCCCTGTCGATTAGCTTGACAATGGGAACTAACGATTGCACATTGATTTAGGTTACACCACTGAGCTAACATTTGAATGATTTGAATTTGGCATTTCAAAACAGGTAACCCTAATTTGCACTATAAATGTAAAAAATGTTAATCTCTTAAAAAAATTATCTACATTGTTTACTTATCTGATCTCAGTAAGTACAGCAGAGATTAATAACAAAGCTTTTCAACCTGCACCTGCTCAGTTTAATTAGTATTTGCACAAACATCAAGATCATTCCCAGTATTCAGTCTGGTGGGAGTAAGAATGGTATCGTAGTATTCTTTGTTTATCTTAGTTCTTTGGTAGCCAGCAGGCCACATACCTTTAAGGATGAGAAAGATTGAAGCCTTAGTCTAGTTTAACACATGCTGTGAAGATGAGGGGGTGGGTGGGAAAAAAAAGGAAATACAACTTGGCAGAGGAGACCTTGTGGCCAACAATGACTTTGGAGGGAACAATGCAGATTCCAGTCTGTGTGACTATATATATATATATATATATATATATATATATATATATATATATATATATATATATATATATATATATATATATAGGTAGATAGATTAGACAACTGCCTAAAAGGTTAAAGAGAATGTGGTTTGAAAAGTAGATTAAGACAAATGAATATAATGAAAAAAGTGAATATATAGAAATCACAACAGTGTATTAATACAGTTTATGGCCTCTTCGATGGATATGCTGAGATAGAAGAGATGAAGGGATGATGCCAGCATGAGTGGAGTTGGCTGACTGGAATACTGGAAATGTATACCCCAATCCAGTTTTTTTTTTTTTTTAACTTTTAGAGAGAGGACTGATATCAGTGTTTACTGTAATTCTGTGCTTATAATGCGAATTTTTTTTCTCAAAATGTTCTCTGCGTCTTATATACTAAGAGTTATAGTATTTGGCGGTTGTGCTTGTACCCTAGGGAAATCACTAATATGGGGATTATATATTTACCTGAAGGAATTATTTTGGTCAGATCTGTGTGTCTATTTGTATTGGCCAAATAATCACTAAACTCTCGCTTTTGCTGAGTATAAATTATTTAGACCATTGGGTTTGTTAAGTAGCACAAATTTAAGGTATTAATGAACTCACTGAAGTGTAAAGTATGTGAAATTAAATATGAGGTGCTGTCTTTGCTAATACCAGAAGGTTGCCAGAAAGTTTAATGGATTGCAATGCTGTAAATAATTTGGAATCACCTTAACTTATTTAGAGCTATGGTCGGATCGTTTAATATTTTTAAAGATCATATTTGCTGCGACTGTTACAACTCAAAATAAGGAAAAATATTACCTTAATAAAACCAATCTACGGTTAGTCAAGCTGAAGTATGGCAAGTAATAGTATTTATTCATTGAAGTCGTTTGTGGTTATTGAAAGTCTAATCATCTGAAAGGTGTAAATCTCTATGTACTATATGCTGGTGGTGACGTCAGGGCAGGAAATGAATGCAACAACAGCAGAATGGGGTATGAAATGTGCTGATGCGTATATTTATTAAATAAAATAAAAGTTTTTAAACAGAATAAAAGACTTTCACAAAACACAAAACAAAATGGTGCATTGGCCAAAATAAATAGACAAACAAAACAAAACAAACAAGTACCGTGCTGAGGTGGTTTAGCACCAGTAGCAATTGTTATTCTTATTTTCCATCTCCTCTCTCTACTCCCATTCTCCACTCACCGAACACCCAACACCCGGAGTGAGTGATCCGTGCATCTATATATACAGCTATGCTGGGATTCAAGTGCTAATTAATCATTCACTTGAATCCCAGCACGTGAACTAATTTGTGCACTCCCTGTGTTCACATCCTAATACACATTTTATCTGCTCGTGAAGTGTTTGTGCAATCCCTGTGCCTAAATACAAATATATAGTTTAAATCACTTGTGCTACATCATAGCCCAATTTATACCCCGTGCACCACTATGTCCACACCAACAATAACACGCCACATACAACATAAAACACAAAAATACACACAGGGGCGGGGTTACCCCACCACAATGCTTCAACAACAGGAGAAGATTTTTGCCACTTTTTGATTATCTATGAAAAATATTAAAATATTATTTTGAATGTGATGCCAGTGTGTCTAGATCTGTGCAGCTTGAACAGTGATTCAGACCCGGAAGAAACATACAGCACTGCGAGTGAATTGAATGTGCGGCTTGCGCAGTTTAATAAATAAACAAATAAAACAGCTGAACAAAACAAAACACTGCACACAAAACAAAACAGCATGTTGGCCAAAACAAATAGACAAAACACAGCGAACACTAAACACACAAGTATCGTGCTGATCTGTGTCAGCACGAGTAGCAATTGCTTTTTAGTTTTCTTCTTTTTCCTCCTCTCTCTACTCCTGTTCTCCACTCCTGAACACTCTAACCTCGTTCAGCCAAAGCTGCAGGGCTTTTATATTGTGGCCGAGGGGTCAACTGGCTATCGATTACCTAATTTACCCCTCAACCACATTCGGCACAGGGTTTTATGCATGGTCAACAGCCAGTTTATCAATAAGCACTCGCTGTTGATCACGCATTCTCACAATTTTCTCTGGATGGGGCATAACCTCATCCAGGCTGTAAACAATAATAAAACGATGTGTGTTCACAAAATTAAACAATACGTTTTAAATAACAATACAACAAATAATATCATACACACTGGTGGGGTGTACCCCGTCACAACTACATTTCCATTTGTGGCCCTGTCGATCATGACAGTTTTCTTCCACTCGATTTAAATCTCCAACAGAGTCAATGTATTTCTAATTCCAATACAGTCTGAAGTCACTGCGATGGTTCTGGATACCATTGTCATCACCATTGTAAACCTACTCTCACTCCTAAATAGTCTACATTTCATACTAGTATTTTTTTTTTTCACTATGGTTAGGGAAGGAAAAACAGTGCTTTTTCTTCCTAATTTATAATGTCAAGTTATGTCCCCACATCACAGCAACTCTCCATAACAGCTCTGGAGAATTGAAGGTCAGTAGGTGTCCTCTAATCCTTTTGTTAAAACATTTTATAACTACCATTTAAACAATTTGTACAAAAATGAAAGCCTAGATAAAGACTTGACACATTACCTAATAAAAGGGCTTGATCACTGTTTAAGGTGTCTCCAGTCAAGAAGGGACTCCTTCCTATCAGAATGATCAAATAAGATGAACACCCTTTGACACAAATCTGTTATGCTTAGTAGATGGGTTGTGGGATGGGATTCTCCCATTATGGACAAGTTACCCTGTCACTTAAATGCAATTTCACTAAAGCCAGTTAAGATGTCTGCAAAACTAATTCCAGCAATTCCAGTGTTATTTTTGGTTAAATTCTTGATTCAGCTAACATGCATAAAATATAATATTACTACATCCACAACTTCATTGGATATGATGCCATGTTATTGACTCAATGCAAAATGTACTTCAAAATGATTTCTTCCCTAGGTTCATTCCCATACAGAAAGAAAATATATTTTTAATAAATATTTTTATGAATGGGAAACGTGTTAAATATATTAATAATATATTTATAACCTTACCATATATTTTCAACATTTAAAATAAATATATGGATCCCAGATTAAATTAAAATTTAAAATATATTCCAAATGCACCAGATATTTTTTTATGTATTTTTTATACATTACTAATTCATTTTATTTAACTGATATTTTTCAATATATTGTTATTAATATATATTTGCAACAAACGTACCATACATTTAAAATATATTACCGGTATGTTTTTTTAGCCTTACATTTGTCATACATTTTAAAAACATTATTTGGATGTTGTTTAAATATATTAAAAAATATATTTATCAACAAATTGGTGTAAATATTTTGGAACTGAATTTTTCCTGAAATGTATAATGATGCTATTATGTGATGTTGACCTTAGACATTGATTAAACATTAACTAAATATACAGTATATATATATATATATATATATATATATATATATATATATATATATATATATATACAGTGCCTTGCATAAGTATTCACCCCCCTTGGACTTTTCCACATTTTGTAGTGTTACAACCTGGAATTAAAATGGATTTAATTGGGATTTTTACCATTTGATTTACACAACATACTTAACACTTTGAAGGTGCAAAATATTTTTTATTGTGACACAACAGTTTATTAAACAAAAAAAAGACATTTGTTGGTTGCATAAGCATTCACCCCCCTGAGTCAATACTTGGTAGAAGCACCTTTGGCAGCAATTACAGCTTTTTGGGTAAGTCTCTACCAGCTTTGCACATCTGGATCCTGCAATTTTTGCCCATTTTTCTTGGCAAAATTGCTCAAGCTCTGTCAAGTTGGATGGGTCCGTTGGTGAACAGCAATTTTCAAGTCTTGCCACAGATTCTCAATCGGATTGAGGTCTGGGCTTTGACTGGGCCATTCTAAGACATTCAGGTTCTTGTTTTTAAACCACTCGTGTGAAGCTTTGGCTGTGTGTTTAGAGTCATTGTCCTGCTGGAAGGTGAACCTCCGCCCCAGTCCCAGGTCTCTTGCAGACTGAAACAGGTTTTCCTATAGAATTTCCCTGTATTTAGCTGCATCCATCTTGCCCTCAATCCTGACCAGTTTCCCAGTCCCTGCCGATGAAAAGCATCCCCATAACATGATGCTGCCACCACCATGCTTCACCGTGGGGATGGTGTTCTCAGGGTGATGAGCAGTGTTGGCTTTGCGCCACACATAGCGTTTTGCGCTAAGGCCAAAAAGTTCAATTTTGGTCTCATCAGACCAGAGAACCTTTTTCCACATGTTTGCTGTGTCTCCCACATGCCTTTTGGCAAAATCCAAATGGGATTTGATATGTTTTTTTTCAGCAATGGCTTTCTTCTCGCCACTCTTCCATAAAGCCCAGCTTTGTGGAGCGTCCGGGTTATAGTTGTCCCATGGACGGTTTCTCCCATCTCAGCTGTGGATCTCTCCAGCTCCTTCAGAGTTACCATTGGCCTCTTGGTTGCTTCTCTGACTAATGCACTCCTTACCTGGTCACTGAGTTTTGGTGGACGGCCTTCTCTAGGCAGAGTCGCGGTTGTGCCATATTCTTTCAATTTTTTAATAATGGATTTAACGGTGCTCCGGGGGATGTTCAAAGTTTGGGATATTTTTTTATAAACCAACCCTGATTGGTGCTTCTCCAGAACTTTATCATGGACTTGTTTTGATAGCTCCTTGGTCTTCATGATGCTGTTTGTTAAGATATGCTCTCTAACAAACTCTGGGCCTTCCAGAAACTGGTGTATTTAATCGGAGATCATGTGACACTTTAATTGCACACAGGTGGATTCCATTCAACTAATTATGTGACTTCTGAAGGCAATTGGTTGCACCAGAGCTTATTTAGGGGTGTCACAGCAAAGGGGGTGAATACTTATGCAATCAAGACCTTTCAGTTTTTTATTTGTAAATAATTTTGAAAAATATGTTGACTTTTTTCCCCACTTCGACATTATGGACTATTTTGTGTAGATCAGTGACAAAAAATCCTAATTAAATCCATTTTAATTCCAGGTTGTAACACTACAAAATGTGGAAAAGTCCAAGGGGGGTGAATACTTATGCAAGGCACATATATATATACAGTACTGTGCAAAAGTTTTAGGCAGGTGTGAAAAAATGCTGTAAAGTAAGAATGCTTTCAAAAATAGACATGTTAATAGATTATATTTATCAATTAACTAAATGCAAAGTGAGTGAACAGAAGAAAAATCTAAATCAAATCCATATTTGGTGTGACAACCCTTTGCCTTCAAAACAGCATCAAGCATCAATTCTTCTAGGTACACTTGCACAGTTTTGAAGGAACTCGCAGGTAGGTTGGCCCAAACATCTTGGAGAACTAACCACAGTTCTTCTGTGGATTTAGGCAGCCTCAGTTGCTTCTCTCTCTCTTCATGTAATCCCAGACAGACTCGATGATGTTGAGATCAGGGCTCTGTGGGGCCATACCATCACTTCCAGGACTCCTTGTTCTTCATTACTCTGAAGATAGTTCTTGATGACTTTCGCTGTATGTTTGGGGTCGTCGTGTCATGCTGCAGAATAAATTTGGGGCCAATCAGATGCCTCCTGATGGTATTGCATGATGGATAAGTATCTGCCTGTACTTCTCAGCATTGAGGAGACCATTAATTCTGACCAAATCCCCAACTTCATTTGCAGAAATGCAGCCCCAAACTTGCAAGGAACCTCCACCATGCTTCACTGTTGCCTGCAGACACTCATTCGTGTACGCTCTCCAGCCCTTCGGCGAACAAACTGCCTTCTGCTACAGCCAAATATTTCAAATTTTGACTCATCAGTCCAGAGCACCTGCTGCCATTTTTCTGCACCCCAGTTCCTGTGTTTTCGTGCATAGTTGAGTCGCTTGGCCTTGTTCACGTCGGAGGTATGGCTTTTTGGCCGCAAGTCTTCCATGAAGGCCACTTCTGACCAGACTTCTCCGGACAGTAGATGGGTGTACCAGGGTCCCACTGTTTTCTGCCAGTTCTGAGCTGATGGCACTGCTGGACATCTTCCGATTGCGAAGGAAGTAAGCATGATGTGTCTTTCATCTGCTGCAGTAAGTTTCTTGGCCGACCACTGCGCTCACGGTCCTCAACGCTGCCCGTTTCTTTGTGCTTCTTCAAAGAGCTTGACAGCACATCTGGAAACCCCTGTCTGCCTTGAAATTTCTGCCTGGGAGAGACCTTGCTGATGCAGTATAACTACCTTGTGTCTTGTTGCTGTGCTCAGTCTTGCCATGGTGTATGACTTTGACAGTAAACTGTCTTCAGCTACCTCACCTTGTTAGCTGAGTTTGGCTGTTCCTCACCCAGTTTTATCCTCCTACACAGCTGTTTCTGTTTCAGTTAATGATTGTGTTTCAACCTACATATTGAATTGATGATCATTAGCACCTGTTTGGTATAATTGTTTAATCATACACCTGACTATATGCCTACAAAATCCCTGACTTTGTGCAAGTGTACCTAGAAGAATTGATGCTGTTTTGAAGGCAAGGGTTGTCACACCAAATATGGATTTGATTTAGATTTTTCTTCTGTTCACTCACTTTGCACTTAGTTAATTCATAAATATAATCTATTAACATGTCTATTTTTGAAAGCATTCTTACTTTTACAGCATTTTTCACACCTGCCTAAAACTTTTGCACAGTACTGTATATATATATATATATATATATATATATATATATATATATATATATATATATATACCATACAGTACATAAATCATATATTTAACTGTATTGAAACATGTATTTACCTTTTTTAATTTAATATTAATCAATATATTTATTATACAAAGCATTAGAACATAAGAACATAAGGAAGGTTACAAACGAGAGGAGGCCATTCAGCCCATCTTGCTCGTTTTATATATATGTATTTGTCATACATGGATATTGCCAGAGAAGACTCATGTAAATTAGTTGCTTGCAAAGGATGTTGGGGTTGGGATTTTTGGCGTGGGAGTATTTATGTGATTTGTTATTAATCTGCAAAAATCACCCTGAGAGGTGTGTGCATCTGCAAGAGTGGGGAGGTGCCTGGGTGCATGCGTTCATGTTAATGAGCAGTGAGTCACTGCTGTTGGCAATGTCTGCCAAATAACACCTCTGGTGTTATTAAAGAGCTGAATTACTTTCTTTATTAATCAACAAAGGTGCTTTTAAGTGCCCTGCTTGTCTACAATATTGTTTGTTTTTTGTTATGTGCCATTGTGGCAAAGTGCCCCCCCTGTGTATTATATGTTACATGTTGTGTGTAAATGTTGGTGTATAGTCATCGGTACACAGGATATAAACGGGTCTGTGTTTCACGTGTGATTTAAAAATGTAGATTTGTATTTAGGCACGAGGAGGGCACAAATCACTTCACGTGCTGGTTAAAATGTAATGTGTGGTCACGGGAGTGCACTTAATTAATTCACGTGCAGTTGTACCGAGATTCCAATTGAATGATTGACTAGCAATCGAGTCTCGTACAACTGCATAAAAACAGCATGTTTTCACTCACTCGGGGTTGTGTGTTCGGTGAGTGGAGAACGGGATTGGAGACGGAGGTAATTGTTAATTGTAAAGTTAAAATAGAAGCTCACCGTGTTTGTCTGTGTAGTTCGTTTTGTTTGTCTATTTATTTTGGCGCAAGTGCCGTGTCCTGTGTTTTTGTGTTACAACTGTTTATTTTCTGTCTGTTTATTCATTAAATGCTAAGCGAAACCATTCGCTCAGCTCCACCAAACTCCACCTCTTTCTGTCGTTTATTGTTCCTGCTTCTGCCGTGACGTCACCGCCCAGTCATCCTGTCACAGCCATAAACAAGTACATACTGTATATTAAAAGTCATATTTCAAATGTATACATAATGCATTTTTCTCATATGAATTTCATATTTCTCAATATATTTACTTTTAGATTTTAAAAACATTATCAATATATTTAACATATATAAACATTTATATATTTTAAATTATTATTATTATTATTATTATTATTATTATTTGTTTATTTAGCAGACGCCTTTTATCCAAGGCGACTTACAGAGACTAGGGTGTGTGAACTATGCATCAGCTGCAGTCACTTACAATTACTTCTCACCCGAAAGACGGAGCACAAGGAGGTTAAGTGACTTGCTCAGGGTCACACAATGAGTCAGTGGCTGAGGTGGGATTTGAACCGGGGACCTCCTGGTTACAAGCCCTTTTCTTTAACCACTGGAACATAAAACATATATTTACCGTATATCTCATATTTTTCATATCTAGAAAAGGGGCAAATTTTGGTGTCTTAAATGCATAAAATATCTTGATAATATATATTTTTATTATATTCTATTTAATTCAAGAAAGATGTTGGGATCATACATTTCTTATTATATATTAAAAATATATTTTTGTTCAGTTTGGGTTACCCTTCCCTTTATTTGATTATGCTGTAGCTGTCACCTCAACATACTGGGACTGTATTTTAGTCACGTTCAAAACAGTCACATTCTTTTTCACAAACATGGGTTGACAGCCATGGACTGTGACTGGTAAAACATGTTCTGAATGTAAATGACCAGACCTCATTTAGAATAATAGAATATATTGTATTGCATGTTATGTTGAGTATAGCATGGGCAGCAGTGTGGAGTAGTGGTTAGGGCTCTGGACTCCTGACTGGAGGGTCGTGGGTTCAATCCCATGTGGGGGACACTGCTGCTGTACCCTTAAGCAAGGTACTTTACCTAGATTGCTCCAGTAAAAACCCAACTGTATAAATGGGTAATTGTATGTAAAAAAAAAAGTGATATCTTGTAACAATTGTAAGTTGCCCTGGATAAGGGCGTCTGCTAAGAAATAAATAATAATAGCATTGTATTAATTCCTTTACTGTAATGTGCTCGTCAAGATCTAACCTCGGATTAAACCTGACAAACAAATGCACCTCCCAGTACACAACAGAGGTAGATAATTCAGTCTTAGTGATTAGATCTCAGTGCTAAGGAAAGGTCATTTTCCCAGCACTCTGGATTAAAGGGAAAAAAATTTGAGCACCATTAAATCAGGCAATACGGAACTTCATTGCAATTGTCTGGTACTCAATTGTACAAAATGAGGGAAAGGCAGCTTTTCTTATTGTGAAATGAACACAATGTTAACAGATATACCACTGCATATCCCAGATATAAGTAGAGACAAACAAAAGAACACTGGGTCAACAAAAGGGTAAAATAATGTTGCAAATGATAGGGTTACAGGACGGTGAATGTCTGTTTATGTGGGTAATATTGGCACGCATAGAAGTGAATGGACCAAGGCTGAAAGCAGAGGTCTGTTTACGAGCTACAAATGCTGATATAACCCATACACAGACACTTGCAGTCCTATAAATGTATTATATATATATATATATATATATATATATATATATATATATATATATATATATATATACACGGGTAGTGGACAAAAAATGGAAACACCTGGGTAAATGAGGGACACCAAGTATATTGAAAGTGTGGCTCATGCGTTAATTAAGCAAATAACATCCCAGCATGCTTAGGGTCATGTATAAAAATTCTGGACAGGCCTGATTGCCTATAATTATGGCTAGCATGGCTGCAAGAGGAGACCTCAGTGACTTTGAAAGAGGGGTGATTGTTGGGGCGCATTTGGCAGGGGCTTCAGTGACCAAGACAGCTTAACTTGCTGATTGTTCACGAGCAACGGTGTCTAAAGTGATGTCGGCATGGAACTCTGAGGGAAAGACATCATCAGCAAAGGGCAACAATGGGCGGAAGCGCATACTCCAGGATCGTGATATCCGTGCATTAATTCGAAGTGCAAGGCAAAATAGGTGAGCAACTGCAGATCAACTGACTGCAAATTTCAACCTGGGGCGCGAGCAGCCAGTTCCATCAAAAACGGTCCGCTGAGAACTCCACAGAGTGGAGCCCAACGCCCTATTAAGTGACTTTACATTGGTGTTTCCATTTTTTTGTCCACTACCTGTATATATATATATATATATATATATATCTATATATATATATATATATATATATATATATATATATATATATGTATATATATATATATATATATATATATATATATATATATATATATATATATATATATATATATATATATACTGCAAAAGTTTTAGGCAGGTGTGAAAAAATGCTGTAAAGTAAGAATGCTTTCAAAAATAGACATGTTAATAGTTTATATTTATCAATTAACAAAATGCAAAGTGAGTGAACAGAAGAAAAATCTAAATCAAATCCATATTTGGTGTGACCACCCTTTGCCTTCAAAACAGCATCAAGCATCAATTCTTCTAGGTGCACTTGCACACAGTTTTTGAAGGAACTCGGCAGGTAGGTTGACCCAAACATCTTGGAGAACTAACCACAGTTCTTCTGTGGATTTAGGCAGCCTCAGTTGCTTCTCTCTCTTCATGTAATCCCAGACAGACTCAATGATGTTGAGATCAGGGCTCTGTGGGGGCCATACCATCACTTCCAGGACTCCTTGTTCTTCTTTACGCTGAAGATAGTTCTTAATGACTTTCGCTGTATGTTTGGGGTCGTTGTCGTGCTGCAGAATAAATTTGGGGCCAATCAGATGCCTCCCTGATGGTATTGCATGATGGATAAGTATCTGCCTGTACTTCTCAGCATTGAGGAGACCATTAATTCTGACCAAATCCCCAACTCCATTTACAGAAATGCAGCCCCAAACTTGCAAGGAATCTCCACCATGCTTCACTGTTGCCTGCAGACACTCATTCGTTATGCGCTCTCCAGCCCTTCGGTGAACAAACTGCCTTCTGCTACAGCCAAATATTTCAAATTTTGACTCATCAGTCCAGAGCACCTGCTGCCATTTTTCTGCACCCCAGTTCCTGTGTTTTCGTGCATAGTTGAGTCGCTTGGCCTTGTTTCCTCGTCGGAGGTATGGCTTTTTGGCCGCAAGTCTTCCATGAAGGCCACTTCTGACCAGACTTCTCCGGACAGTAGATGGGTATACCAGGGTCCCACTGTTTTCTGCCAGTTCTGAGCTGATGGCACTGCTGGACATCTTCCGATTGCGAAGGGAAGTAAGCATGATGTGTCTTTCATCTGCTGCAGTAAGTTTCCTTGGCCGACCACTGCGTCTACGGTCCTCGGCGTTGCCCATTTCTTTGTGCTTCTTCAAAGAGCTTGGACAGCACATCTGGAAACCCTGTCTGCCTTGAAATTTCTGCCTGGGAGAGACCTTGCTGATGCAGTATAACTACCTTGTGTCTTGTTGCTGTGCTCAGTCTTGCCATGGTGTATGACTTTTGACAGTAAACTGTCTTCAGCAACCTCACCTTGTTAGCTGAGTTTGGCTGTTCCTCACCCAGTTTTATTCCTCCTACACAGCTGTTTCTGTTTCAGTTAATGATTGTGTTTCAACCTACATATTGAATTGATGATCATTAGCACCTGTTCGGTATAATTGTTTAATCATACACCTGACTATATGCCTACAAAATCCCTGACTTTGTGCAAGTGTACCTAGAAGAATTGATGCTGTTTTGAAGGCAAAGGGTGGCCACACCAAATATGGATTTGATTTAGATTTTTCTTCTGTTCACTCACTTTGCATTTAGTTAATTGATAAATATAATCTATTAACATGTCTATTTTTGAAAGCATTCTTACTTTACAGCATTTTTTCACACCTGCCTAAAACTTTTGCACAGTACTGTATATATACATATATACAGCTTTATTATTCATATACAAGTTAAAAATACAGAGATATCATTACCCCAACCATTATTTAGTCCATTGTCAATTTCACTGAAAAGAGAGAAAAGGTTGATAAATGGACTTTACACTTGAATGGAATTTGAAAAGGTTCCTAATTTTTTAGAGCAGGTGACATCAACTGTGCTGATATGGAGAATACACCACGGTAAAAACTACGGTTGGCACGGTTGATGTCATCAATAGGGCTTCTCTGTGATGTGTCATGGAATACAGAAGGCAAAAAAATGTGCTCTGATTGGCTGAAAGATCCTGAGCAGTCTATAATTGAAACATATTTTAAAACCTTACTTATCATTCCTTTCAGAATTATTATAATTCAAAATTATTTCAAATGACATGATACTGAATATTACTTTTTCAGCTGGTTAAACAATATTTGCAATCTTTCTTGTATATTTCTTATGAGTAGAAAGTGGCACTTACAGTACATTATCAATAATTATAACCGAGTCCCTGTACAGTATGTCCTTAAACATGAATTTTGACCTCAAGCTTAGATTTTATCAGTTGATAAGATGGTGCCATATTGGCTGTAGGTCAAAAACATCTTTAACAGACTGTGCATACTTCGTAGCTTATTCCACTCAACACTGCCTAATTTAAGAGCTTGCATGCATATAAACTAATACTGTTACAGCTTCTGAAAATCAATCATTTCTCTCCAGATACTGGCACAAGCTACATGCTCATTCTGCCTTGTAAATCAATAAAAGAGCTGTTTAACAAGTCAGCTGAGTTTCTCTTGAGTTTTTTTTTTGATCAAATTTTTTTTTATTACAATAAACACAATACAGTAATGTAACCCATACAATATTCGCAAAGGTTTTCAATTTTTTACCCTCCCTCCGTCCCTATCCGCCCTCTCCTTCCTTCTCTCCCCACCCCACCCCACCCCACCCCACCACCCTCTCTCTCCCTCCCTGCCCGTTCTCTCCCTCCCCAGGTGGCTATACTTCCCCTGTCTCAGGTCTCAGCTAGTGTGAATTCAGGGAGCTAATTCAGACCGAATCTAACAAAGATTTAACAAGGATAGCAGCATCCCGCCAAACCTGCACCATCCCCTCCCTGGCACCATGGATCCGAGCGGTAGAGAGCACCAGATAAATAATATCCAAGAGTGTAAGGATCCATTGGCACCGAGGAAGGGAGTGGCGGGGCTGCCAGTGCAACGCTATCAACTTCTTTGCTGCGGTAAGGCCAGCTAGCCATATTCGTTCCTGCTGGGATGTCAGATCAAGGGATGACTCATTGTTAAGTATTAACAATAAAAAAGAGCAAGGAATTTCTTTCTCTAGAATGATGGACAAGGCTGAAGACACCTGCTTCCAGAATTTAGCTACCATCGGGCAGTCCCATACCATGTGCATGAAGGTACCCAGGGCACCCTGGGGGTAAAGTTTAATTTGAAAGCACCTGCGTGGTGTTAGATATGTTCTATGAAGGAAAGTAAAATGAATCGATTGGTGATTAGGGTTTTTGGAGGCTAAGCCTACATTGCAATTAGTTTCTGTAGTAAGGGGGGCTAATTCACTGTTCCAGATAGTACAGATAGCTAATGGTTTGTATGAAGTTTTTAAAAAAGTATAATGAAGTAACCAACCCCTTTTTTTACCCCCTGTATCTAGTATTGTATGAATTGGATGTGATGGTAGTATTGTCCCCCTAGGGAACCCCATAGGCACGCATAGCTGAGCGGAGCCAAAGGTAGAAGAAGTAGGCAAAAACCCAGGATGTTGTGTGTCTGTTGTAGGTCCTGGAACGTGTGAAGATAGCCGGCCTCAAAAATATCAGCAAGGGTGTGTATTCCCCCTTTCCAGTTTGGTCATGATGAATTAATTTCGTCATGTGATCTCAAGGCGATGTGATAGGACCTTGGCATATAGGGTCTTTATCTTTTTTCAGTAGTAGGGAAATGACAGCTGTGTTTACATCTCTACGGAAAGAGACTTTCTCGATAGTGGTCTGCATCATGTCTAATAAAAGGGGACCCAACTGGTCCCAAAAAGTCAAGAAAAACTCAAGTGGGATGCCATCGATACTGGGGGACTTGCCTTTATTCATGTCCCAGAGTGCCTCTTCTAATTGTGTCAGTGACAGCGGGGCTGCAAGCGCAGCCGACTCAGTGTCCGATAGACGTGGAACCTGGAGATTCTAAAGGAAACGCAAGCAGTTGTCTCTATCGTATCGAATATCAGAGCCATAAAGCTGGGAGTAGAAGGAGCAAAACTCAGCATTTATTTGGGAGGGGTAAGATAGCGTATCCTCCTGTGTGGACTTAATAGTAACAATGTTAGCAAAATGGTCATTTTTGCGTAGTCTCAGTGCGAGTAAATGAGAGGGTCTACTACCATTAAAATAATAGTTCTGCCTTGTTCTGTGAATAAGGAATTCTGCCCTATGTCTTAATAGTAGGTTAAGTTCTTTTCTGACCAAATTAATTTTGAGCGCTGTGGTATCAGAGAGAGTATTTTGCTGGGCATGTTCCAGAATAGCCATTTTGGTCTCCAACTTTGAGATTTCTCTAAGACGTGACTTATTAAGGTTGGAGGCAAAGATAGTGGTGTTATCTTTAATGAATCCCTTCACAGCATCCCACAGTATGTGAAGATCGTCAACAGAGCCGCGGTTAAAAGTAAGTAGTTTCGACTGAAAAGACGTGCGGAAGGAATCACTCTGTAATAGTGTGGTATTAAAGTGCCATCTAGCACGAGACAGGGCGTCAGTCAGAATTACTCTACAAAGGTTTGCATGGTGGTCGGAGAGGCTCATGGGTATAAACTCGGCAGTCTTTACTTCGGAGAAGTATTTATGTCTCGGTGAAAAAAAAGAGTACTCTTTAGCCGAGGGATTAATCACACGCCAAATGTCAATCACACCTGTATGTGAGATGAGTTTTCTCAGTGCCAAAGAGGCTAAACGGTGCAAGGTCCCTTCTTGTGATGCAGATCTGTCCAAACAGTGGTTCATGACAGCATTCATGTCACCGCCAATAATCAAAGAGAAGTCAGACAATTCCAGCAACAGATTGGTCAGAGAGTTAAAGAAACCTGCTTCAAATATGGTGGGAGCATATACTGGTATAAAAGTGATTTTTTTTGCCCACGATAACAGATTTTAACTATGCTATTCTCCCTGTTTCATCTCCCCCTGCACCCATAATCGTGATCTTGTTTTCAGCTGAAGAGGAAGCGACCACGTGAAAATATTTATTCGCTAATCAAGGTACATCTTGTTGTATAAGGTGGGATTCCGGTGTCATGGCGAGATCTGTTTTTTTCTGCGCAGGAGATCTAAGCAGGCTGTGCGTTTAATGGGTGAGTTTAGACTTCACACGTTCCAGGACAGAAAGACTAGTCATAGGAGTCGAAAACAATTTTAGTATTCAGGGACACATGAACACAATGTCGTGTAGTACAGTGCAGAAATGAGTACAGTGGTTTGTATTGATGTTCAACCTGAATATAGAAATACTAAAATAAACTTAAATTCAATTTCAATTTTTCAATATATTGAGCTCAAAATTCAGACTTTTAAAAAGACAAGATCTTTTGGTTTTGAAAGTCAAATGAAAGCACCGACAACATGGGAATGTATAGTAGGTTTCAATTTACCCAGCTTGATACATTTTGGCGCAATTGATAATTTAAAGGAATGTGGGAGTAACCTGCAGGTTAAATTCCTGTTTGGAGAGAGTTATCTCACTGAAATGTTCTATTACTTTAGATACATTTTGAAGAATCTCAGTGTATTATTGTAAGAAAGTACATTATTATGTGGGCAAGAATTCATTCATTTTTTTCTTTTAATGTCACTGCTTGCCATAGCACACAATACAAAATCCAAATCCAATTACAAAATCCCCCCCACCACAGTATGTGCTCAACCAAACTCTGTCCCAAACATACGTGCCTGTTTTATGTATTGTCTGCCATGTGTGGAAAACTCCACGTTTTACAAAGGCCTCAGTCAAATCTCTGTTTAAACTGGTTCTAACGCAACAAACACTCCATGACAGCCTGACATTCAAAAGACAATTAATGAATAGCTTAATAGAGGATGGCACAGATGATTGTAGACTTCCAGCCTGATCTCCTTCAGCACTTCTGAGGTGGAGAGATATCAGTCACTGCTTGAAGGGATTTTCACATGGACAACAAGAACGACATTTATTTAAATCATCGAAGATATGATTATATAAATATAATTTGTTTCATTGATTTTAAAAGAAGAATAAATGCACATATATATATATATATATATATATATATATATATATATATATATATATATATGATAGATAGATAGATAGATAGATAGATAGATATAGATATATATATATATATATATATATATATATATATATATATATATATATATATATATATATATATATGTAAAGAGAAAAGGAAATTGCATTTCCTTAGATAAAACAAAAAATACTAATATTCATTTTAAAAAGATAATGAAAAGCCAAAAGCAAGAGACAGAAAGGAGGAAATTAAAATGAAAGCAGAGAGATGAGTCACATGCAAATCACCAAGAAAGTTTGAGTCCATTGACATAAGTCAGAAAGGGCTGCCAGGCAGACTAAAACTTTTCAGTAGACCCACGCAGTGTAACCTTGATTTTCCCCAGCTTAAAAAAATGCAGTATGTTTTTTATCCAGTGGACAAATGAGGGTGGGGCAGCTTGCTAAAGTTAAACAAGATCAGTTCTCTTGCCAGAGAAGGCCAAGGTGTCAGACTGCAATCTGTAAAAAGGTGGATTTAGGATCAGTGAGAGACTCAAAGATGGAGGTCCAGAATGGTGCCAAACTGGGAAAGACCAGTACATATGGATCAGGGTGGCAGAGGCCTGCTTACATCTGTCACAAGTTGGATCCCAGTCTAGGATTTTTTTCCAGTTTGGCCTTAGATAAATGAATATGATGCAGACTTTTAAATTGTATTACCCCATGTTCACCACAAATTCATGAGGATAACTCTTGAGAAAACATGGACTCCCATACCTCATCTGAAAATTCAAACCAGGGATGGATAATGCAAAGAAAATACTGTGGAGTACATTTGGGATATTACACACTTACTTCTAGGATTGGATTTATTGATTACTTTGTTTTAATGTAAAGATTGTACGATATATAAAGTAACACAAGTTCAGCAACTGTACAACCTGTATTTTGCATATTTGCTAGGTTGTATCATTGTGTGCTGTCCCTATTTAATAGGAATATGGGAATAAAGACAGTTTACTTAAATACATTAGACATGAGTCATGACAAGCTTTGCAAGAATAAAACATTGGCTGTGGTTCAGGTTAATGCTGATATTTTCTTTCAATTAATATTTCTGAAGACATCATTAATATTTAATTAATAGAGAGACACAAACAAGTTCACCACTTATTATGATTAATTAACTTATAATGTATAATGTTCTGTGTGTATATTAATGGGATGCTAAGCATTTATGAATGTTCTCAGTTTAAATCGTGGGTGTAAACTTTTTAACCTAAGCAAACATGGTCTTTCTCAGTGATTAATACACTAATTAAGTAATAATGCAGTACCATCAGCCAAAGAGCTTTCAGCTCTAGCAGGCTTCTATCAGACAGTTGATGCCCGCTGCTACGTCACAGTGACTCAACTGTGACTCAAATTTCCATGCAAATACCAGCTTTTTCATTTTGACTTGCTGTATTGAATACTCAGTTCACATCTATTGGACAGCGATACAATTGGTCTAAATGTATTTTATTATCCATCAAAACCAGCCAATTAATACTATATATATATATATATATATATATATATATATATATATATATATATATATATATATATATATATATATATATATATACACACTGAGTGTACAAAACATTAGGAACACCTTCCTAATATTGAGTTGCACCCCCTTTTGCCCTCAGAACAGCCTCAATCCGCTGGGGCATGGACTCTACAAGTTGTCGAAAGCGTTCCACAGGGATGCTGGCCCATGTTGTCTCCAATGCTTCCCACAGTTGTGCCAAGTTGGCTGGTAGTGGATCTCTACTACACAGGCTCCCTTGAGAAAGATATGTACAACATATCCAAACGTTGGGCAGCTGGCTCTTTGAGCTATATATATATATTTTAGTCTCTCCAACATATTTGATTTCATCACATTTTTCACAGGCTATTCCATAAACAACATTGCTATTTTTACAGTAGGTATTAGTTTTTAGTGGATATGTGGTGTTCTTATGTTTAATTATATTTTAACTTTTGTCTATGTATTTACACACTTCTACACACTACATCTACTGGTGCACATGTTTGTAGAACCTATTTTGTCAATTATTCTTTTATGTTAACTGTGAAATAAAATATCACCTAAATTAGCTTCTCTTTTGAATGCTACAATTGGGGCCTTAAGAAATACTTTTTTTTAATTTTTCTGAATTATGTAGAATGTGTTTCCAAACTATCTTAGAAATATTGGGCAAAAGTTTAGAGTAAGTCATTACTAATGGGACTCTTTTGACCTTTTTATCTCTATTTTTATAATCTAGTAGATCATCTCTTTTTAGTTTATCCACTTTTCTTAACTCAGTCTCTATAATTCTTTCTTTGCATCCTCTTTTTTTAAGATTTGTTTTTAATACATTTCTTTGTTTTACATAGTCACTTTCTTTTGAGCATATTCTTCGTATTCTTATTCCTAGACCCTTTGGGATTGTCCTTTTAGTGTGTATCGGATGTGCAGAGGACATGTGTAAATACTGGTGCATGTCAGTAGGTTTACAGAAGAGGTCAGTCTCAATTGAACCTTCTTCAGGTTTTACTATGGTATCTAAAAATTCTATTTCTTTCCTTGTCCTTCGAAGGTCCACCTTAATATTACTGTGTATTTCATTTGCCATTTTATGAAACTGGAAAAGAGACTCTTCTCCATGTGTCCAAACCCCAAAAATATCATCTACAAACCGAATGTATTCTAAAGGTTCTCTTTCCGATTTTCTATGTAATTGTTCTTCCCATTTCCCCATGTACTGTATGTACTGGCAAAATGCATTCGTAATTTAGATCCTATTGCTGTACCATTGTTTTGTTTGAAATTCTTATCAACAAATGTAAAATAACTGTTTTCTAAAACTATGTTGATCATGTTCAGTACTTCTGCTGTTGGTATTGATTTATCTAGTCTATTATCTAGTGCTTTTTGACAAGCTTCTAAAGTTTCTTTACGAGGGACACTTGGGTACAAGGATTTTACATCCATGCAAAATAAAATTGTATTCTCTGGAAGGTTGTGTTTTATTGATTCAAGTCTTTTTAAAAATTGTTATATATATATATATATATATATATATATATATATATATATATATATATATACTGCAGAATAAATTTGGGGCCAATCAGATGCCTCCCTGATGGTATTGCATGATGGATAAGTATCTGCCTGTACTTCTCAGCATTGAGGAGACCATTAATTCTGACCAAATCCCCAACTCCATTTGCAGAAATGCAGCCCCAAACTTGCAAGGAACCTCCACCATGCTTCACTGTTGCCTGCAGACACTCATTCGTGTACGCTCTCCAGCCCTTCGGCGAACAAACTGCCTTCTGCTACAGCCAAATATTTCAAATTTTGACTCATCAGTCCAGAGCACCTGCTGCCATTTTTCTGCACCCCAGTTCCTGTGTTTTCGTGCATAGTTGAGTCGCTTGGCCTTGTTTCCACGCCGGAGGTATGGCTTTTTGGCCGCAAGTCTTCCATGAAGGCCACTTCTGACCAGACTTCTCCGGACAGTAGATGGGTGTACCAGGGTCCCACTGTTTTCTGCCAGTTCTGAGCTGATGGCACTGCTGGACATCTTCCGATTGCGAAGGGAAGTAAGCATGATGTGTCTTTCTGACATTTGCAAGTCTAAGCTGTTGTGCTATGAATATATATATATATATATATATATATATATATATATATATATATATATATATGTTTTTGCTCAAAAGAGCATGCAAAACTAGCAACCTTCTTTATGGTGTATTTGGCAAAAAAATGTAACAAAATGAAATATGTAGTGTAACTCTTTTTATTTATTATTATATTTATTTTGCATCCTTCGCGGTCTGGAATTGAACCGCTGACCCTCGGCACTAAAGGCAGACACGCTACAGTCTTATATGGACACAATGTGCCTGTTCAGCACGAGAAACAGCTAGAGCATTACAGTAGTCTCTGGCTAAGAGAATACCCCTCGGGAAGCAAGCAGTGTTCTTACAGCCAAAGTGTTCCCTAAGACGGAGTCAGCCACCAGGCACAATATGAATGAATCAATCAATAAATAAATAAATATGTATTACTTGTCTTGATGCATGTGCATCAGCATAATAAATTAAATTAATAAGTAAAAGAAAAGCAATATTCAAGTGTATGTTAATAAACTATAATAATAAAGTAACAGGCAAACTAGCGTCAATAAACTGTCAAACTAAATTAACACAGCACCTCTACACATGTTAAAAAATGCAGCAGCAATATACAAGACATTATTTAACAGAATGGTGAAGCAACTCACCAGAAAGGGAAACACCAAATTGCTCAGTGACATGTCTGATTCAGTTTTTTTTCTTGAAAAATGTCCAACTTTTTGTAGCAAGAGAAACAGTAGCGCATTTCAGTGTTTGTGTCCATACCATTTTGTAGCGATAAGGTGCACTTGTGGAAATGAGAATACAGAACATGTCAATGATATGACAGCGGTTCTGGAAAGATTTAATAAATCAATCAGTGTGCCTCAAGATACTCTCGTGATGACAAGTCGCTTTTGAAAAGACTGAATAAACCATTTAAGTTTGATGATGATGAATTATCAGATTACAAAACACTACTGTATACGATGTGAAAAATCTATCGGTGCCAATAAGGTGTTCTTTTAAACCAAGTTCCTGTTCCTAAAGCTGGAGCGTTTACAATGGGAAAAATCAGTTTGACCAGAAGGGTGTTCCCTTAGACTCAATACTCTGATGCCTGAGGTTTAAATAGAAAGGAATACTAGATTGTTACATCATTAACTATGTAGTAAATGACACTACAAACACATTAATAGATGTAAATAGACATGAGTGAGTGTAGTTACCATGGCATCAAAAGCCTATAAGAACTAACAAAAAATGAACCACATTTATTAATATGTCAGTAAGCTATTTATTAGATCTATTAATAGCCATTTAAGCTGTAATTTCCTTTATTTGATAGACTTTCAGAATCAGAATTCTTGATGAACAGGCTGTATTGTGACTGTATTGCTGGGTTCAATAAGCTAAATTGTCTGCAGTTATTTGTAGTACAGACTATTATTATTATTTGTTTATTTAGCAGACGCCTTTATCCAAGGTGACTTACAGAGGATGTGTGAACTATGCATCAGCTGCAGAGTCACTTACAATTACATCTCACCCGAAAGACGGAGCACAAGTGACTTGCTCAGGGTCACACAATGAGTCAGTGGTTGAGGTGGGATTTGAACTGGGGACCTCCTGGTTACAAGCCCTTTTCTTTAACCACTGGACCACACATCTTGTAACACTCCAGACATGTGATTTCTTTCCTCCTTAGTCAGCTCCATATATTTGGGTAATTAGCACTGACTCATTACCACTGGACTCTTTCATTAGGGTACAATAGATTTTCTATTTAGACTCATGTGATGAAAGAGTAATATTGGGAATGCAGTAGCCAGCGTTTAATTAAGCCCTTTTGAAACCACTGATTAGATGCCAGTAATGAACCATTCCATAGCCTGTTGCTTTATCTAACAAGAGAACTTGATGTTTTGTACCATAGCGCTGCCATTAACATTGACTTCACCGACTACTGGTAAACAGATATGACCTGGGTTATCATATTTTTGCTTTATTGTTTTTTTTGTTGTTTTTTTTTGTTTGTTTGTTTGTTTTCTGTGGTGTGTATTGTCAGACATTGCTGCCTCTTGGACCTCAATGTAAATGAAGCCTTGGTCTCACTGAGTCACATCCCAGTTTACTTTTAAATAAATACATAAATAAATAAAATAGACCCCTGTATGTATTTAATGATTTTTTTTTACTGTTTGTATTTAATGTACTATGCCCTGTATTTCACTGTATTTAATGTATTATGCATTGTTCCTCACTATCTGGTATAGCGCTTTGTGATGGTGGTCCAGTATGAAAGGTGCTATATAAAATAAAGATCGATTGATTGATGATTGATAGATCTGTTTCTTTTTTCTCCCTTTGTGTGAAAATGAAGACTTTGACCACATATATCTTTTGCATAATTGAGCTATTGAAACCTTCCAAATTCAAACCTTATAAATGAGATTTCAACTTTTTTTACATTTTTTTTTTTTTTATATAGCTTTCACTCTGCCTCATTTGAGTCCAGCGAACACTGTATATTGCTCTGGTTGTATAGCCCACATGCAGGTTTTAGTTCATCCATTTATCTACTGTCATCTATCTGAAATGAATATAAGCTAATACGAAGGCGCATTAAAAAAAAAAAATGCCACGTCCGCTCTGTTTTTGAAGCCAATTAAAGAAAACACTGTCGCTAGTAAATAAGCAGTACATTACTAGTAAAGAATTAATGATTTCTTCTCGGTGGCGTAACAGCCCCATGAGCACAGAGGCAGCTGCAGATTGGTTCAATACTACACCGGTATGTTTGTCAGGGAGTGATTTTTTTCATTGAAGAGAGACTGGTCAAAGCAGCAACAAGTGAAGACTGAAGTGGAGATCCCAGTACTTGCATTGAGGTAATACACTGAGGTACACTGATACTGCTAGTGTTTTAATTAAGGGTTTATATATATTAGTGGTCATTGTTTTCAGCTAGAAACAAGAATGTAATGGAAAATGAAATGTTGCTTTAGTAAAATAGGCATGCAACGCCTTTGAAGTTTATTGGCGATATGTTATTTATAGGAGGTTTACATTACGTCTATTAGTTTATGTTACCTTTCATTTATTGAAAAAGAAAACTGCTATTTAATTTGTAATTCAGAAAAGGCTAAAATGATCATCGACACCGTTATTTGCGAAGCAAAGAAAACTATGGCAGGACTTATGTTTCTTCTATTCTTTATTTGCTTTCTTCCATTGTTTTGTAACTACTGTTTTCTACATTATATGTGTTCTATTTATTTCTGTCTACCACGTATACAAATGTAATTCATTTTAAATATCGTATCTTTGTAATATGCAGTAGGCATGATTAATAACATGTGTTTATACCAGCTGAAACTGGCTAGTTCTGATTGTGTTGTTTTTAACATGACAGGCTTGTTTATTGATTTCTTTAATCATGTATTTGCACTTTGTTGGGTGTTATTGTTTGCGTTTATTAGCAAACCCATTCGAACATGTTCACCTCAGTGACAGATTATGCTATTTTAGCTTTTATTTAAAAACAAACAAAAAAAAAAAGTGTTTCAAGGTTGCAAGCCCGGTACATTAATGGAACAGGATTGGGTTTTCATTGTATCTTTTATTGCTTAAAAAATGTGCCTTTTGATTTGTTGATTCTTTTTCCCCCCAAAAGATAACTTGACGTTTTAAAAACTCTGACTTCTATGATACTCATTCTTTCGTTCGCAAAAAACAAACAAACAAAAAAATTGGTCTAGTTTATTGAAAGAAGAAAATAACCTATTTTTTTACAAACAAAGAAAAAAATAGCGAATTTTAACTTCGTGTCTCTTGTGAACTCATACAGTGGCAGCCTGATCTAATATAGTTTTATTACTAATTTACATCCCATTCAGAACAATATTTACACCCAAAATGGTGTCCCGCATTCAAGGGATATAGTGATCTGAGGTGAAAGGTTCTGCCATAGTATGTGGTAATATAGTTACATTAGAACCTGTCATATCCAATCCTATAAAATACGGTACCATATGCTCTATTAAGGAGGCTGTGTGGTCCAGTGGTTAAAGAAAAGGGCTTGTAACCAGGAGGTCCCCGGTTCAAATCCCATCTCAGCCACTGACTCACTGTGAGACCCTGAGCAAGTCACTTAACCTCCTTGTGCTCCGTCTTTCGGGTGAGACGTAATTGTAAGTGACTCTGCAGCTGATGCATAGTTCACACACCCTAGTCTCTCAGTCGCCTTGGATAAAGGTGTCTGCTAAATAAACTAATAATAATAATCTATTAATTGTGGCTCTCTGGCATGTGTCATTTACACATGCTGCTACCAACCAAACGGTACTGATTAATGCGCATTTTATTACGGGGCTAAAACGGTAAATTCAGGTCTTAGCACGACAGAATGGAATTCAGTTTCACTTTTTACATGCTGTCGTTTCAACCTAAAACAAACTTCCCAGTTTAACCATGTGAAATTAACAAAAACAAGATTTTTTTTGCCGATGCCTGAGGCAAGAAATAGAGAAGACATGCTGCTTTCAGTTGAATTATTTTTATTCATTTGTACGCTATTGCCACATCCACTCAGAGACACCCCACTCCCCACTCCCCGCTCCCCACTCCCCACTCCCCACTACCCACTACCCTCCATGCCAGGAACCACACCACTAAACGGGGCTGCAGTCCGCCTTATAAGCTAGCCCGCCCCCTTATGCAATAGACTACCAGGCTTAGGACATATGCCATTGGCCAACACCAGGACCAATGAGCACAGACAACAAACAATAGCCAATGAGGGTGCACAGATAACAACCAATGGGAACAGACCACGGCAGGCAAACTAACAGCGGGTTACCTGGTAGGGGAATTCACACACAAAAGGTAAACAAGCAATGGTGGAATACAGCATGGAGAGAATAACACACACACAGTATGTAAACACAAAGAGACAGCAGGGTGTATGGTACATGAACACAAATGAGGAGTTGTGCAACCTGTAATAAGTCTCACCTAAGGCTGTCAGTCTTCATTTAATCAATTAATTAATTGAGGCAAGATTCTGGTAACTATGGAGGTGTTTAGCCTGGGCCTGATAGCTAACGCCTAATGTTAGTAACACATTTCAGGACTGGATGCAGGGCAGGTCAAATTCCTTTCCCCAAGTATGTTTCCTCATGCCACATACATATTATTTTTTATCATAAACTATACTACTGTGCCTACAGTAAAATACTGCAGACAGATAAACCCTCAAAATACTGTATATGAGCTTTATATTCCACCAAATAAAAAAACTGTTGACCCGCACCCCCACCCAGCAGTTAGTATCACAGATTAGTTTCAGCTGCTGTGACTGCTGTTTTACATGCATTGAAACTCAGCAAAGGTTCTTATAAGTATGTAGGCCCTGCTTAAAACCAAAACACAGGCTCCTTACTATTTTCTTCCCTATTTTTTTTTTAACTGTTACGTGATGTGTCTGAAATTTAATTCAGCTCACTCAAAAATTATAAATGATAATTTATGGAAATGTATTTGGCAATCCCACAGCTCTGAGTTCTGTTTGGTTTTTTAATACCCTGTTGTGTGTGTCTTGTTTGTTGGTTTAGGCAAACAGCATGACAGACTTCAAACTATCAATTACACAGACAAGCAATCAAGCTGGCAAAAATATCAACTTTACTTCTGTGAAAGTCAGACTGCCTTCCTTCCAAGTCTGGCTACCCAAAAGGGGGAGACAAATTATGCTAAGCCTAAATCACTGGTCCTTTTTAGCCTTGGGCAAATTTGTGTCTCTTGTAAAAATGGCAATTTTGAAAGTCTGTGTTATCACCAAGAAGAAACAAATTGACATAAGTAAGTCTTGACATGATCCATTGGTCCACTTGAACTAGAATGAACTAGATTTCCACCTCCATTAACAGAATTAGAGGCAGAAGGGTCATGTATTCTTTCAGAACAACGGGTACCTGGAAGACTAGTCACATTTAAGTAAATAAAAATAACAAAACTGGGTATCCAGCTTTTGTTATTTTTACCCCTAATGGATCTGAATCAAAGCAAATTAAACAGGTTTGAAAAACTCAAATATTTACTGAGTGGAGATACTTATTAAATAATGGTGCGCCCCATCGGTTTACTTACAATTACTTCCCAGTGTTGTTTTCCCCTTACACAATTATAACCAAAGTCTATTCTACTTGGCCCCTTTGATCTTCCATTAGCAGACTTTCCTAATTGTCTTTTTGGGAATGTTGAATATTATTTTGTAGACTTCTTCAGAATGGAAGCCTCCTCTTTGTCTCTCAATTAATTGTATAGAGAGTGTTTTTCTAAAACATCCCTGTTCATTCACATACTGTATGGCCAATATATATATAAATCAGTGTACCCGTCGGGTTTTAAATTACCCAACCTGGGTCTATTTTTACTACCCGGGTATAAATTATTTCAGAATTTAAAGAGAATGTAGAAAATATGACAATGCAGTTGGAAGCGCGGGTCTCTGGCCAGCGTAATAAAGACAATGTTAAAACAAGCTTTGCATTCAGCCTTTTCTTAACTGACAGGATATCAAGGTTTTACAGAAAACAATAACACACAGCAGCAAGTACATCACAATAATAATAGTAATAACTGCAGTGACTAGTCTTCTCATGAACTAAATCAGAAAGAAAACAGCATCCTGTTGGGTTTATGTTAGTGAGCCATTTAATAATAATAACCGTGTGGCTTCCAATACAGAATGCTTATCTACAGTTGTTGCGCAGATATAGTTTCTTGCCAAAAATATAAAATAAGTAGCCTTTATTTAAAAATAAAGTATAAAAATAAAGCAGTGCACCCCAGAAAACAGGCTGAAAACCGTAAACATTTTTTTTTTATTTTAATGAAGTAGATTAACAAAGAAAAAGCACGCACTCCAAAATGCATAAGGTGCAAAGTACAACATTCAATCAGTATGAGAAACATTAGTCACACACTTATGAAACACTGTCCTATTTTATTTTGGGTTAAATAAAAAATATTTGTGGAGTACATTAAGGGCCCTATTTAGCAAAGTTCGCAAATCCCTAAGGCAAACACAAAACACTTTTGCATACAGTTAGCTCACCAGAATCAGGTGCACGCGTTGGCAAACAGACTTTGCCCACCTATGTGATTTAGCAACACATGTTTTTGTGACCACTCGGCAAGATAGCGTCAATGCTTGACATGGACCGAACCTGGGGAGTGTCCTCATTTAAATACAATGTAGCGATTTAGCAAACCGTCAACAGCGTTAGCGTTATGCTTCAGTAGACATGTGAAAACCAGGTCTAAACTGCGCAAATTACATGGTCGACTATAAATACCGGTGAAATGGATTAATGTGATACTTTGTACTGTGATTTTGTAACAATTGTAAGTTGCCCAGGATAAGGGTGTCTGCTAAGAAATAAATAACAATAATAATAATAATAATAATAATAATAATAATAATAATAATAATAATAATTTCTACGTGGCTAGACAAAGAGTGGAGGAGGAGACGTCCCCAAATATTTAAAAGTCATCTGTCTTTTCTGAGCCTTTCTGGCACACAATGTATGCAGCAATTTCACCTCAACAGACAAACAATCACTGACATCTGCCAACTGCTTCAGGCTGACCTGGAAGGAGACATGCGGAGAGCACGCTGTTTGCACGCTAAAGTACACGCACCAACACAGAATAGGCACTTCTATGTAAATTGTAAGGGGACCTATTCTGTCAACGTGCAAGTAGTGTGTGATCTGTGATGCAAACAACTACATCAGAAATGTGTAAACTTGTTGCTCAGCTCATGACTTGTTTATCTACGCGAATTCGCAGGTGCCAGCTGCATTTCAGTGGTATTTCATTTCAGTCTGAGAGGCTGGTTTGGTTAATAGAGGACAACGGGTATCCACTGAAGCGGTGGCTACTGAGACCGCTCAACCCCGACACACCTTTAAATGTGCTTGTACTGTAATTGAGCGAACATTTGGAATCCTCAAAATGTGATTCCGATGTTTGGATGTCTGTGGCGGAACACTAGAGTATACTCCTCAGAAGGTTAGCAATGTCATCCTGGCTTGCTGTGTTTTACATAACATAGCTCTCCATAATGGATGTTGAACTTACAGAGGAAAGATTACAGGGTTCGAAGGAAGCAGATGCTGAACTTGAAGCACCAGTGTTGAAGGTTGCAGATGCTGCAAGTGCCAGGCAGGTCAGACAAAGCGTTTTAGACAGGGGTTCACAGGTACACATACGAACCAATAAAAAAAAAAGTGGACTTAGTTATTCTTGTATAAGACACAAATGTCAGTGTATTTAACAGGAAAGCATTTATAGTAAAGGCAGCGACAGTGCACACGGTTCAAATGTGAGCTATCCATGCCTAACTTAAGGAAAACTCCTGATTCTAAATTTTTCGCTCAGCAAGTGAAACAGAAAAAAAGTATTTATGTGACTTAATTTTGCTTATAGATTACTTTGTTTATTTCGTAAGTATTCACTGTGCCCCCCAGAATGCTGAATAAATTTAACCTTGCTTGAGGCGCTTGTGTCTTCTTCCTTTTTTTTTTTTTTTTTGGTTTCAAAATACCCTCCGTTCACTGTCGCGGACGCAAAGGTGCTCTTAAAGGGAATGTTGAATCCTTATTGGTTGTAACCTTACTCCCCCCACTATGCTTTGATTGGCTGGGTGCATGATTCACTCTTTGATGTGCGTTAGCCCACGCATGAGATCCGACTTCTAAATTACATTTTTGTGCGCTATCGCAGCACTTCGCAAACGCAGTCATTTTTGCCCTAGCGATAGCGGCTGCACACATATTTGCTAAATAGGGCTCTAAGTGTGCTAGTAATGTCTTACTCATATTAATCAGCTAAACTGATGTGCAAAAGATAAATAATTTACGAACATCTATATTGACCTTTAAATTAAACTTATAAATCAATGAATGAATAAATTACAAACATACTTACTTTAACTTAGCCTGAAGTACGAAAATAAGCTCCTTTGCATGGACGCCATGTTTTAAAACAACAATAGCAGAATATGGCAACTAGATGTAACAAAGAATCCCAAAGCATGAAGTGCATTTAACAATAATAACTGTATTCAAAGTGTTTTTTATTATTATTATTATTTCGATGTTTCCAGTACTTAAAAGCTACACAAATCTACAGATCGGAAGGGACATATGTTACGGGCAATGTCTAAAACTAGGCCAATGACGTCAATGCCTGGTCAATGCTGTCATTGGCCGCTGCTCTTGGGCACTGACAACAATGCCCAGCCATTGATGTCATTGGCCGTTAATTTTGAGCGATGTTATTTTCGTAACAGAAATGTAGAGTACTTCAGTCATTGGCCGGCCAATGGTGTTACTGCCAACGTTGGCCAGCCATTGTCAACAATGCCCAGTAACTCTCGGGCAATGGTGTTACTGCCAACAGCTCTTGTCAAGCATTGTTTAAAGCATTGTAGTCTGTCATGCTGCAAGAAGTAGCCTACACTGAAAAGAAACATTTTTGTGTTGTTATATTTAAAAAAAAAATGTTCTTGCAAAACGAAGTACCAATAAGTACATGTAAAAAAAAGCTAATAGTAAACTGTGTAACTGTAAGTGTCATAGTAACCTGCCATGCTGGAATAAGAAAAAATGTTGTGTTGTAAAAAAAAAAAAAAAAAAATTGATAAATCGTGTTGATTTTAACACTAGTTCTGTGTCATTGTTTCTATTAATATTGAATACATTTGGTTGAATACAGCTATATTGTAACTCCTACACACTGTACTTTGCCAAATCTCACTTTTATTATTTAAAATGAAAGTTTCATCAGAGCATTATTTGGTTGAATAAAACAATACTTTTTTTATATATTAGTCGTAGTAATACGATTTTTTCAACATTGACCAACTACTACTGGGCAATGTCGTCACTGACCGGCCAATGTTGTTATTTAGGTTTTTATAACAACATTGACCGACAAAATTGGGCAATGACGTCAATGCCCGGTCAATGCTGCCATTGGCTGCTGCCCTTGGGCACTGACAACAATGCCCGGCCATTGACATCATTGGCCGACTTCGGACATTGGCCGTAACATATATTATATGTATATATCAACGCACCATATCATTGATGTGGTAAACTTATTTTCTAATCACTACATATATATATATATATATTTTTTAAATTATGTGTCAATCCTAAAATTCTAGGTGATGCAAACATTTTGACCATAGCTATAGATTGTGTCTGGTATAGTGAAGATCAGACGCAATTGATTTTTTAGATAGCTGAGACAAGCTATGTGCTGTATAATACATTTTTTTTTATCTTTACAGCTTTGCACCATTAAATACCCATGCTGTCTTGTCCAAATGGTAAGAACATCGAATGAAGCTTTTAACTAATGGGGTAACAAAACTGAAACTCCTGCACCCTGAAACTTCAAATGCTGCACCAAGTCAGATGAAAGCTCTCGTTAATCACCATCCTGTTATTGTCTTAAACATGACTACATTCAGAAATTAAGAGGAAGAATACAAATCTGGTCGGACATGGTAAATAAACCTATGCCTGCTCTGTTTAGGAAACCCGTCAGAGTGGCTGGTTTAACACTCCACAGGGCTCTACTCTTAATACTTGTGTTTGTAGAGCCTGTTTTAACCTGCCCCAAAATCTGCCACTGCGCTGAGAAAAACGGCATGACAGCTGTGCATTGTGCCTCCCGTAACCTGGAAGAAATCCCTACTGACCTGCCGGGAGATACTGTGTCTTTGTTCTTGGACTCGAACAGAATCACCAAAATACCAAACAATGCCTTCAAAGATCTGGGCCATCTCCAGGAGCTGGACTTGTCCAAGAACTCCATCGAGATCATCGACATCGGAGCCTTCAATGGCGTGGCCGAGGGCCTCCGCTTGCTGGACCTTTCCAACAACCACATCCAGAGTGCGCCCAAGGAGGCCTTTTCCAAAATCAAGGCGAAAATCCGCCTCTCTAATAACCCATGGCACTGTGAGTGTGCCCTGCAGGAGGCCTTGCGGGAGCTGAAGCTAGATCCGGAGACAGTCAATGAGATCAGCTGCCAGACCTCTGTCCAAGAGGAGTATGCGGGCAAGCCTTTGATCCAGGTTCTCGACTCAGGCATTAACTTTTGCAATTTTCACCACAAGACCACTGACGTTGCGATGTTTGTCACCATGTTTGGCTGGTTCACCATGGTCATCTCATACGTGGTGTATTACGTGAGGCATAACCAGGAAGACGCCAGACGGCACCTGGAGTACTTGAAGTCTCTCCCAAGCACTCAACTTACAAAGGACTGTGATACCATTAACACTGTGCTGTAGCTCTATTTTACTGTAATGGAATTAAAAAATGCATTCCCTCAGTTTTTGTAGTGTATGGCAGTTCTGAAAGATCAGGATACTGAAAATCTGTGTGTAACACCAAGGTGCTATACATATATTTTAATATCTCAATCCTAAAGTTCTAGGTGATGTAAAACTTTTGGCCATAGCTGTATTTTAAAAATCAATAGCGATAACATTTGTATTTTTTTTTTAATATGAAATCAATTAATTCAGGAATTATTTTACCTGATGGATCTTTACGTTCATTGTCAACAGACTATGCTTTGATGCAGATTAATTTCAAACCCTGTTTACAGCCTCTTCAAGATCTGTCTTTTGTTGAGCTCAGTCTGTCAATTTGCAGCCTCTCTGTTGTTTCCAGTGTTAATGAAGGTGGTAATGAAGCTGATTGGTAACTGGCATTTCTTGACTAAACTCGTTCTCAAGGAAATCTAGGATGATAGGCTTGTGCCACTATACTCATGCTATTGTATTTGCTTCCCATGGTGTTACATACCAAATTTCCCAATTCTGTCATTTAATACTTTCAGTACTAAGATCAGACTTTTTTTGTATCATAATTGATATCAAAAAGCATTTAGAACACTTACTCGTTATTGTGTGAATACAAGAATATTGCAGGAATAAGAAGAGGAGATCGCAAAAGCATGTTGTGAGTTTTAGCTCCATACAGTGTTTAGTGTGGTTTAAACTGTGAATTCTGCTCTGAAGGATTTGATACTCTGGCCGACATGTTATTACCGAAGCACATTGTTTTCAAGTGTGGAGAATAAACCACTGCACATGTCTCACGTAAACATTTGTAAAATGTATAAAACATTTTAAAACAGTTTATTGGATAGCACCCAAATGCAACCTGAAGCATCTATAAAAGGCTATGAGTTTAGAACAGATCAGCAACAATTCAGGGCAGTTCTCAATCCACTGTGTAATGTGACAGTGTAATGACAGGCAGACTGACATGAACCTAAAAATAACCTGTCGGATAATTATACTAACACATGTGAAAACAATCTAGCAAACTAATTCTGTGATTTTTTTTATTTTTATTTTTTATTTTTATCAATCACCCTGTAATACATATCAATCAAATACGGGCAGATGACAATTTTGAAGACAGAAAAAGAAGTCCAACTGCAAGTTTGTGATATATATACTGTTGTAATCACATGATGGTTTAACACGTTTTTTTAAAGAGGGAAACATTAAATTAATTTTTAGCTCAGGACCTATATGAATTTAAGGAGTAACTTTGGTCTCGATATGTAAAAGCTGAATTTCATTTTTGAAATATGGCTAGTTTCTTAAAATATACTTCTGTTTGTTTTTTGGTTTTTTAAAGTCTCACTGAAACCAAGATGCCTAACTTTTGAAGGTACCTATACTTACCAGTACTGTAAGCAGCACCTGTGAATGTTTAGCCTACATGTTGCTGTAATTAAAGTATTCTTGTATATGTGTGTGTGTGTTTGTATGCTCTACAATTATGGAAGTTGTATGTCATGTAAAGTTTTTTGTATTGTCTTATTCACAATTGCCACTTTTTGAAATATGTTTATGCTTATTTTTTAATGATTGCCTAGTTTTGCTTCCCATAGTATTAATTTAGCATTCTAATTGAACTATGGATGGCATTTTAAGACAATGTTAAAGCATAAATAAATGTTATGTTCTTAAATAGTGAGTGAAAGAGCATGAAGTCAGAGGGGTTGACCTAGGACCTACCAGTGTCTGCACTCCATCATTGACTTGGAGGCAGGGAGAGAAGCAACATAAATGAAGACCCCTAAAATGAAAGCAATAGTGTGAGACTGATCAAAATAAGCAGTGCACTTTAGAAATGAGGGTTGGTCTAATCTTGCACTTTGGGGAGACTTAACAATGGTATTGCACAGAAAGGTAAGGTCAATCAATCTAGACAGGAAGGAGATAGCAAAGAGTTTGTTTATGTAGTGATCAGGAAAAAAAAACAACACACCTGCATTCTGTATCTTTTACATTTACTTTTTATGATGTATGCAATCATTCATGGTTGTGCTGCTCTAATTAATCCAGTTACAGTACTGTAATCTTCTACCTTCAACTGTCTCAACCTGGCTATGAGCTTGCTTGAAGAATCCATTGAACAGACTTCCACATTCCATTTAAATCATGTGACAAAAGATTTTAATGAGAAGACCATCTCACAAGTGCAATTGTTCCCCAAAATGCTTTCCATTTTCTATGAATACAGTTATTACCCGTTAACCCACTCAGACCCTCGTTTACTAAATACCTTAATATCCCTGATTAGATCATTGCCCCCGTTTCAAAAATCAGCAAAAGATTGTAACAAGTCGTCCCAGAAATGCATTGCTGAATGTAATCCAAAATAACTTGGAGGGATATTTGATCTTCGTTGTCCTCAAAGAAAGGTGTTTCTGCAATAATGACTGCCATCATTCATATATCCTTAAGTGTGAAAACGGTCTTGGCAATCACCGTTGCAGAAACAAAACTGAGGTTAAAAGAAGGACAAACATCCCACATAGTTACTCTGCATTGATAGTAAATGGACACTACACTAATCAGATGTCTTGCTTATTGAAATCTTTTGCCAATTTTTCAAGGATACCAAAATATTTGAAAACAAGTGAGAGCAGGTAAGGCCTCTGAGTCTTTGATTTCAAACTGAGTGTGATGTAAACCAGATTTCTAAACTAGTTCTAAACTATGGTTGAGTTTTTGTTAAAGCTTATTGTTGCATAGTGCAATGCATTAAAGCATAGAGCACTCAAACTGCATACTAGTCTTGCAATTCCTAGGTCTTTATCTAGAAAATTGTCCCCACTCCTTTCAATGTTTTTTTCTGTCATTAACCAACCAGGCTGCTTTCACTAATGACTTACAGAGACTAGGGTGTGTGAACTATGCATCAGCTGCAGAGTCACCTACAACTACTCACCTGAAAGTTGGAGCACAAGGAGGTTAAGTGACTTGCTCAGGGTCACACAATGAGTCAGTGGCTGAGGTGGGATTTGAACTGGTTACAAGCCCTTTTCTTTAACCACTGGACCACACAGCCAATGACATGATTTGATGCCGAAGACACTGCTGTGGTGAAATGACCTACCAGATTACCTGAAAGTAAGGAATGCAAACTGAGTATTCTTAACCCTAGTGCAGTACCAGATACCATGCTTTCTATTATTGGAACTCTCTGCCACTGTCCAGATAAATGGTTAAACTGGCAAGCCTAATTTCAGATTTTTAAATTCAGGGTTAAATAAAGGCAACATCGCACAGCCAAGACACAAACCTGAGTCCCCTGACTGTATGACTCACCCTGCACATGCCACACCGTTGTGCCTTTTATTCTTTTTAATGCTTTATTTGATATGAGTATTTTTTGCCATGCTTTTTCTATGGTTTTCCTATGCAATTACAATAGTTTACCCTGGTTTGCAATGTTTTTAAATATGCCTGAGCATACTTCGCTGGTCTTTATCATGCTTACCTATGCTTTACTATGCTTTTACTAAGCTTTATTACACTTTATTGTGCTTTTTCTGTGGGAAACCTTTATAAGGGTTACCACAGACAATGTTACCACATTGAATCCTACTGATAAGCGAGTCAAATTTAGCATTAAAAAATACTAAGCCAGGGCTCCCGAGTGGCGCATCCAGTAAAGGCGCTCCACGTGGTGTGCAGGATGCGCTCTATAGTCTGAACGTCGCGAGTTCGAGTCCAGGCTATTCCTTTGCCGACCGAGGACGGGAGCCTCCAGGGGGTGGCGCTCAATTGACCGAGCCAGGGCTAGGTCAGCCAGGGTGTCCTCGGCTCACCGCGCACCAGCGACCCCTGTAGTCTGGCCAGGTGCCTGCGGGCTTGCCTGTAAGCTGCCTGAGAGCTGCATTGTCCTCTGACGCTGTAGCTCTTGGGTGGCTGCATGGTGAGTCCACAGTGTGAAAAAAAGCAGTTGGCTGACGGCACACGCTTCGGAGGACAACGTGTGTTCGTCTTCGCCCTCCCGAGTCAATGCAGGGGTGGTAGCGGCGAGCTGAGCATAATAAAATAATTGGCCATTCCAAATTGGGAGAAAATAATAAAAAATAATTGGCAATGACTAAATTTATTGAAAAAAATAAATACAAATACTAAGCCATCTGTTTGCTCCAGTTAACTGTAGTTTAAGATGAAAATACATGTGCTTTACAGATTTACATTGTGAATGGAAGGGTGCCACAGGTAAGAGTTATGGAATTATTTAATCAGAAATGGTAACCTCGGGAATAATAATGCAAAGCTAAATTAAGCATGATTGTGGAACACATCAGCTTTAATAATATGACTTATTAACAATAGCAATGTGTTTGATTTATTTTGTTTGTTTAAAAAAAATAAATATATATATAAATTAACATCCAATGCTACATAACCATAAAAATAAATTAAAATGCAATCACTTTAAATTGAGAAAATGGTGTAGATTGCAGTAGAAGTGCAGTACAAGTCCTGAAAGCATGGAATAATTGTATTGCTCCCAAATCATGCTACATTTACTAAGATCATCCTTATTAGCGTGGTAATGAGTGAAACAAGGCTCCCAGCACACAGGGAAGTGTTCATGGTTGCTGTTAACTTGCAAAAGGCATTCTCTCACATAAGTTATTAAGTATAAATCCAGGGCATCTAGTATTTGTTTGTCTGTATTTGACACTTACGTTTGTACATATTAAAAAGCGAGGGCACATACAAAAAATAGACGCTCAAGTTTGAAGCTTCTTATGCTTTTACGTTTTATTTTTAGAACTTTAACAAGCTTCCAATTGTTAATGATATTGATAGATATGATGCAGTTTGGAGGCACAGGTGTTGTGTGTTGAGTAGCAGGTGAATGGTTTGGGAGTGAGATAGATGCCGTCTTACTTTGGGAATCTTTCAGGGAGCCTGGGATTTGTTCATGGACCAAATGTTGGGAACCTCTGCCTTCCTGCGTTGAAACTAAGTTGGACTGTGTGGTGTAGATTTCATTTATCTAAACTCAACTAGTCAGGCTGCAGGTGTTCAATGTTTTTATAGAAGGTTATGTGACTATCAACGATTCTCTATAATTCCTTCAAGGAAGTTTGAGGTAGAAGTCTGAATTACTCAGAATGGGCCGTAGTCACAATTTGTTGATTGTTCCTCATGAAGAATTATGTGTGTCTTGGAAAAGGAAGCACCTGCCAACTGAACCCTTACGATCAGCTCACCATCCAAGATCTGCTGACTTTCCCATTGTTTTGTATATTACAGAATACTTGCCTGGGATACCATTTGCATGTAGAATTGAATCGGTCATGTGAAGGGCAGACCGTTTACACAAAAGGATGTGCTAAATAGGGCTGGCATTTCAAATTTTTGGTTCTTTCAAGATTCCTTTAAGTAAACGTAGATACTGTAAATATTGCAGATTACATATTAAATAACTTTCTTGACAAATCCTTAAAATAGTAAGCCAATACCGACTGAAATTTTATTTATTATGGGACACCACTGTTTTAATCTAGCCAGAACTCTCATATCCTAAGCCAGCTGATGACTGATAAAGGAAAAGGGAGCCTGATCTGAAGGTGCAATATTTAAAGAAGTAAAAGATAAAAGGCATTGTGTTTATTGGTCTGACTTCAATGCAGACTATTCCAGGGACATTAAAGCTCAGTGTGCTGATGGTAGACCCAAGGCATTCTGCATTCAAGATGAAAACTTTCAGATTTGTGACGCACATTTCACTTTTTGAATTCCTAACTCATTTTATCATTCCACATGGGTGGAGTATTTTGGAATATCATTTTTGGACAGTATACTTTTGGGTGAAGGTCTGTTTTAACTGCTCTACTGCAGCTGATATGCTTATCAAATGTATCCTGTTATTTATGATATCGGTTAGCAATAGAAGTACAATACCAGTACTTTAAACATTATTTCCCCTTCAGCATTAAAGGTTTTGGTCACATAAAATGCAGTATCATAGCGATATGTAGCCTGATTACATCATCATGCTGTGCTCTCCAAAATAAATGGTACTGCAAAAATACAGACGTCATAAATTAGGTTTTTACTGGCTCATGGCAATCTGCTTGAAAATGCTTTTTTTTTCTTCTTGAAACCTAATTTTGCCAAAAGAAAAGTCTGTAATTTATGGTTTAGGAGAACACTTTCCTTTGACTGCAGGCTGTTAATATGATAATGGATGAGTCAGCAAGCATTACCCTATTTTGCTTTTCCAAAGGGTATATAGAAGCCATCTTTTTCTCCATTCTGCTGAAATTCTTTAATGGCAACTGGATTATCTGCTGGCAAAAGATTCCAAAATGTATTCTGCAGCTTTATTCATTCTTACTGCTGTACATCACAACTTGTTTGCTTGATATTACATAGATTTTATATAATCTGTAAAAAATATAATCATTTTGATTGGACTGACCTTGAAAATTGTATAGAAAACCACTACTACAGCATATGTGACAGGGTCATCAGTTGCTTTTTAAGGAGCCTTATGAAATTCCATCTGTCTTTACTGTAAAAGGCCAAAACCCACTAAATTGTGTTCATTAATGTGTCAGACCAGAAGGTCACAGAGCATTTATTCCACCCTATGCCGAGGAGAGGTTTCCCCTCGGGGTGAATTGAGTTTCTAGAACATTTATTCTGCCCTCTAACCTGATGTGTCTGCCTGACTTATTGCATCTGTGGAGTCAAATGCATTTAGAAGTAAATGTTGGGTCTCCACTGTTGGAACAAAGCATACTGTCTCTTTGAGCACAATACAGTTTGTTCACCTCATAAACAGTTCAGTCATTCAAAACAACTTGAGAGAATGACAAATACATGTATTGACTTGATTGACTGGGTATTGAATGAATCCAAGAATGTGTATTATAACTGGGTTATACATACAAATACATTTGGTGTCAAATTGTCTAAATTACAGAGGACACATTGACAATGAAATTGCATAAATACCTGTAAAATAAATTAAAACATTAAGTGTTCTTTGTATTTTGTATGCTATCTTTTCTGAGGATTTTTGACTGGTGCTCCAATATTGATATTTCCTGATAGTTATAAGGTCAGAGCATCATGTGACATTTTGGAATGAGTAAAATAAAAGTCACTAAGAAATCATCATCGAGCTGTAATGTTAGCTGAAATCTAGTTTGAGACGGGAAAAAACAACTGGAGAGATTCATCACTCACTCTTTTATATAAAAGTCATCATTCTTTATGATTATTTGTTTTAGGTCATTTAGCTTCTTATTCTAAGTTTATATAGGCGTTCAGGGGAAAGATGTAAATCTATATACAATAGAACCCTAGTAGACCGAATTGATCTGTGTAATCTGAACCATGTTATCATACAAGGTCAAAGGACAAGGAACATCATTGTATACAAGTGTCAATATACATTAACTTATATACTGCTTAATTATTGATATGCAAGTTCATTTACAAATATTTTTTTTGTAATACATTTTGTATTTTTTATTGTTAATTTAAAGGCCTAATGAAGAGAATAGTGTTGAGTGACTGAGATACATGGCCGACTGGGATGTCACTGTTTGTTTTGAATGGTCTTTTCAGTTGAACTGAAATCCGTGAGCTGCCTCAGGTATGATTATTTATTTATTTATTTATTATTTATATTTATTCTTATTTTTTTGGTAAGTGACTGTACGTGTATTGAGAACAAAGCAAAGTAGAAACTGTATGATAAAGTATGATAAGGTTGATATAATAGTTTCTTTGTGAGGTGTCACAAACTTCAATTTCAGGTGATGTAAAATGTTTATAGCTGTTTCTGAATGTTTATTCAAATGGATATTACCTACTGTGTGATTAAATTAAGATCAATACTTTAAACAAAACTCTGAACAGCTGACCGGATTAGTGATAATAAAATGTTCCGGTACTGTGCATGATCAATAATTGTTCAACCTGTCCAACCTTCTTCAATGGCTCATTTTCATTGTCTTATCGATTAAACAATACTTAAAAGATAATATGGTGATGCTGACAGTGAAGAGCATAGTTCCCAAAGCTGAGTGCATCGTGACGTTATCACTCACAGTAGCACTCAAGGCAGGCCATCCGGGTCAATGGTGAAATTGAAATCCTTAAAGCCATAGACATTGCTCTGTCACTACACTGCACTACACTACACTACACCAGGGCCAGAGAAAGTCAAAAGGCCCAATTTATCTACACTTTTCCTGGCCATGTGATTGATGATGTTAGTCCTGCTTATCATGTTGTCAGACTAGCCAGTGTTAGGAAGAGGTGGCAGGGCTGTTTATTTAATGTTTTTGCTTAAATGAAAATAAATGTGTCTCAATGATTTAAGTGGTCCCTAAGAAGTAAGATTGTTGCCATATTGTTTAAGGTTTCAGTACAGTCATAACTGAAAAGCATTTAGAAGTGTATAAGTTATGCATAAAAGCAATGAAAATATATTTAGACATTGCTTAAATATGTGGTACTGGAAGGCTTTAAATATCCAGTGAAACCTCTCTATAAAGGATGTGATAGGGGGTGTGGGTTATCCACTAACAGACAGGGAGAGACACACAGGTGATGTTGACAATAAAAGAAAACCACGTGACCCTATGTGAGTTTTACATAAAACACTTTTACAAAAGAAAAGGGCATATTGGCCAAAACAAACAAACAGAACAAACCGTGCTGAGGTGGTTTAGCACCAGTAGAAATTGTTTTCTTTAGATTTTAATTCTTTTTCCTCTCTCTACTCCTGTTCTCCACTCACGAACACTCTTCACGTTGCAGCCAAAGCTGCAGGTCTTTATAGTAGTGACCAAGGGACTAGCTAGCTATTAATGATCTTATTATCCCTCTGTCACATTTTGCATGGGTTTCATAATCTGCGTGACTGTCAGCCAGTTAAATAATCAGTGGCTGACAGTCATGCATTCTGACGAGGTATTTTAAAAACACAAAACAAAAACAAATAATGGTGGACGGCACCACGCTCATCCTGCCAAATAATAAATCAAAACACTGGCTTTTCGCCATCATATAAAATACATAATAAATAATACAAATACAAAATATGCACAGGGGCGGGGACTACCCCGTCGCACCTTACCAGCAATGGTAGCGCACGAGGGACATACAACAAAACGAACGAGAACAGAAAATGTAAAAAGGCAAAACAAATTACAAACAAAAGGTGCCATGACTATGCTGAGCGCTACTCTGCTATAAAAGGAGGTCCCTCTGACACACCTCGCTATACCTGTGGGACTTAAAATCCTTAAACTAATCCCTGTTCCTCTTAACCATTAAAACCCAGACCCCAGTTCCACACATAATGGTCGGTGGTTTTGGTACAATTCATAAGGGATAGCCTGTATGCGTGTTTCTTTCTTTCTTTCTTTCTTTCTTTCTTTCTTTCTTTCTCTCGCTGCAGCACCTTCATCGCCAGATAAGCCTGCAACTATCTAATCTCTAACCGCACCTTTCAAAGTGCCGCTTCATCAATCAACCTCCGCTGCGTCTCCATTATAAAGATCAGCCCTCCGCCAAACTAAAAGCTCTGTTCAACAAAGGCATCAACATTCCCATCAATCTCCTTGCCCTTAACATCTATTGCAAAACTTTGTTTACAGAACCTCCGCCTACAAGCAACTACAAGCAGATGCCCCTCTCCGACCTTTCTTTAAAGATTAGTACATCAACAGGATTCTGAAAGTTATTTTGGTAAAGTTATTTTGGTAAAGGTATTTTCTCATCTGTAGCAGTTCAGTGTTAAAGCAGCAGTAGTGTCCCTCCCCTCCTGGTCATTCGATAACAGAATCACACAATTCTGTTACTCTCTCGTCTCCTTGCAGACACCATTGCAGCCTATGCTCCCTCAACGCCCGCCTCCGCAGTAGACCTGTCAATCATCTGACTTGTGTCTGTTCCCCATGTGGGTTCCTGGTTTAGCAATTCACTGCTACTTATGTTCAGCAGCCGAGACGAAAAAATCATAATGAGTAAGGACATTAATTTGGTTTCAATTCCCATTTCAATGTGGGAACCCAGCTTTGTTCTTGTTCTAGTTTCATGCTTTGTAATGTATTACATGAAGCCTACTCGCATAATATCACTTTCAAAAGAAACCACTGCGGAAAAAAATTAAATCATAAATTGCCAATCGCATAAACTCTAACGACACTGCTGCGCTGCAACTTTCCACTGGTGCAGGCCTTGGTTAACACGTCCTGTGAGCTCTGTGCTTCAGTACTGCAATCTTCCAGCTTCCTGCCGCTGCGTTTTCACAACTGGTGAGAGCAAGTTGAACATTTAAATCAAACTGCAGAGGCGTCTCGTGGACCTATATTAACTTATTTATACACGCTTAAAATATCTATTCAATATATTTAAAGTAATAAATATATAAACAATATGCAAAATGTCTTCATAGATAGTCAGATAGAGGACATCCAGCAGGCCATGCCTCACTTGCCTGTACTGACGAGCCGTTTGTGATTTCAACAGCCCCTTCTATCAGGCTCTCTCTCTCTCTCTCTCTCTCTCTCTCTCTCTCTCTCTCTCTCACACACACACACACATCAGAAAATAAATAATTGATAGTAAAGATATCAATGTTACATTCAAGTCGTGCAACATTAAGTTCCACACTGCCGTCAAGAGCTGGACCAATATTTATTCTACATCATGGAGCTCTCAGTTAGATACGGGGGTACTATGTTGTACGAGTACCATAAAGCTTTCTCTGCTAAAGCCCCCGCCATCTTATCGGCAGATAACCATTTTGTCGATCGGTCTTTCCCTGATTTAGATCTCTTTTAACCGCATTTTCTGCGGTTTGCGAGCCAATCATAACCTCTACTAGATGGTAGTGTAACACCACAAGTTTTATATTTTAGCTGGTCCTTTCACTGCAAAAGTCATGCATTTTCAAATGGGTGCATTAACTAAGATTAAACAACAGTATACAAAACAATTAAAAACACAATCACAAACAACAATATACAAAACCATTAAAAACAAAGCATCGTACTGTTATCATATACACTCGTATTGCACAATAACACAAAGCAAATTAAGTATCTACTTGCTGAAGCGGTTTTTATTTTAGCCAACGAGGTGTTCACGTGTGGCAGCAATGCGCTAGCAAAAGCCACAAGGCAGTGACGTCAGCTCCCTAGCAACAAGCCTCCTATGTTGTTGTTGGGAATGGATTATTTCAGTGTAGTGGGTTTGTGCATTTGAGAAAGGAGAGGAAGACTCATGAAATTAATTGGAGACTGAAGTTGATGAGAAGCAGTTACCCTCTGCTCTACGAATTAAAACAGTGTGCTGCTTTTTATACTAAACATGAGAAAAGGCAGGTTGTGTAGAGGATTTATACTGGACCCTGAGGCACCCGATAAAACAGTATTTGTTTGTTAGCCTGTTTGTTTTTCTATGGGTCTCTCGCTATATCGCGGCCCTCGATATATAGCGGATTTATATTGGACCCCAACACCCGCGATGTATCGAATGGGTGGTGTATTTCATTCGATGTGAGCTGCCAGTCAGATGCGGTAACCATGTCCTACGATTATCAATATTTCAGTCAAAGCAGCCTTCTACCTTGCAATGGACAATACACTCATAGACCGCTCCTGATCAAATCAATAGGTTTTGCAGCGGCCTCAGAGCAATGCATTCTACATCTCTCCTGAAAGCAGCCTCATCTTTAGCTCCATCTAAATCTCCTTAACACTTAAAGACCAACATCGACGTCCTATCAAAATTCCGGTCAGCAGACAATTGTGCAACAACCTCCTGCAATCCCAAGGAGGCACTTCATGCAGCTTAAATTTGCTCATATCTCACAATTAGTTTTTTTCACTCACTTCAGCAGATTTCTGCTCTCTACAGCAGGCCACTGCCCACTACTGACAGCAGCCCACCGCACACTGTTACGATCTCTGCTTCAGTAGATCTCTGCTCTCAAGCTCCCACCTCCATCCACCGTCATTCTCTTTCTACCCAGATTCGCCACAATATTATACAAGGTTGTATGATTTCAGCAGCTAGTTCCCGCAGCAGCTCCAGCACCTCTCCAAGTTCCGCAATACCAGCACCTAGTGTTCCTGTGAGCTCTCCTCTCTTCAACTTTCTTCAATCGGTTTGAAATTACATGTCCACTGCCCTAGCTCCATCAATGTAATCATGCTACTCTACAGGCTGGTCTTCTTTCTCCTCCTTTCTGCACAAAAAAAAGTCAGCCAGTTCCATTTAATCAAGAATGGATCATAGCTTTATCGTCCATGCACGAGACATTCTACACCTCTCTGCTTCTTCAATCAAGTCTTACATCTCCGGAATCCAGTTCTATTACCATCTTATGTCAGTGTCCCCTCCGATCCTTCTGGCCAGCAATTCGCCTGACGCTCCACGACATATATAAGAGCTCTGCTCCCACTTCCCCATTTCAACCCCTTCGACGATCTCCTCATGGAAATCATGTGCTTAACTGTTTTCTTTGGATTCCTCAGATGCTCCGAATATACAGTCCCATCTTTTTCCAGTTTCCCTTCTCTTGGCATCCATTCCAACGACATCTCCTTAGATCCAGGTTCTCATTTCCTAATTATGCTCCGCATCTCCAAGACAGATCAGCTTCATCGGGATCAATTTATACAGCTGTCGAAGATCAATTCGCCATTATTTCCCTACACTTCCATGTCCAGATACATATAGAGCAAGAACCTTTCCTCATGACAGATCTGCTGTTCATCAGTAGTCCTCCCGTGCAGAAGTTACAAGACATTGGTTCTCAACTCAACTCACCTCACATCTCCAAGGCAGGCCTTTCTCCTCAGTTCTACACTCCTCACTCCTTTAGAATAAGAGCAGCCACCTCAGCAGCAAAAGCCAAAATAAATCAGCATCTAATTAAGAGCCTAGGGTGCTGGTCCTCCTCAGCAGTAGAATCCTACATACACACATCTCTTTCCGATATAGCTGAAGCTCACCAAAAAAAAAATTGTTAGCATGTCCAGAGTGGGGCTACCTGATCCGCTGGGTCCACCAGAGGTTTTCCCTAATGGGCGGGGTGGTGTGAGTAAAAGGGGACCCCCGGCCACACAAACACTCTCTATTCTTTAGGAGCTCCTGCTCTTTATTTTCCTCAAACTGAGACTGTTTCCAGCTCCCGTTTCTGTCATTCCTTTTCTGGTTCTTCAGCGCAAAAGCCTATTCCTCCTACATGACTGCTCAGAGCCTGTCATGGGCTCCACCGAGCCAATCTATCTTATGTGTTTCTGGTTCCCTGGTTTCTTATTTTTGAAGGAAACGTTACATTGCTGTCAAAAGGAGCAAAACTGGACTGTAAAAAGTGGCCTTTGTTGCAATATGGTCTTAATACTGAAGTGACCTTAAGGTTTTACAATGTGGCCATCACTGGCTTGAGATCCCGTCTTACAATGTTTCATTTAGTACCAGTTTTGTAAAACAGCACAGAATTACCTATTAATTTCTCAAGTGAGATACAGTTTTTTATATTTTAGTCCCAAAGGCCAGGTGTGTGCATGTAAAAATGAATTGTGCATATAAATAAGGTTTAAGTGTCATTGTTATTTAAGTTTTAGCAATTAAGAATACAAGTGCCTGATTCCCTTTGTATTTCAAGAGGTAGTTAGATTAACATAAAAATAATAGATATCCTGGTTTCATTATACTGGCAACATTCCCTGATCTAAATATAAAAAGACATTTACTTCATAGAGCAGCAGAAATTAAAATCAGAACTAGGAAGTATTTTTGGCATATATGAATATTCATTTCACCAATTAGTCTTTAGAATAACACCGTGATTCAGGCTGTATAAATCATCTAGAATGACAAAAGAATACATTGAATATTGTGTTTTTAATTATGTTATTATAAGCCAAATATAAATAATATTTTTATTAAAGTCTTTAGCTTCTAATCTATACCATCATTATTAGATGTAAACCAATATCTACTGTACACAGGTTCAAGAAACTGTAACAAATAGATACAGCATGAAAATGATAAACATCTTTTTTTTTCTCTCCTTACATTTTTATGCACTTTTTTTTACGTTGCTTTGATTAACTTCATGAGTTGTTCTGGTTGCCTGCCATAAACATATATAATGTACGCTAGATCAACCAAAGTGTCTTTTAAATAAGTAAGCTCTAGTACCATATGCTTCACAACAGTGTATTAACAGCAAGACTAAAGGTTAACTTGTTTCCAAAGTGGCAGCTCACTACATGGTGCTGGCTCTTACTTCTTTGGCTGATCTACAGCTACTGTATGGCCAATGGTTTAGCATCACCTAAAATTTTAGGATTCAGACATAATAAAATATATATATACCTACATGAACATAATTTAGATATTTTATTTAACATCATGTAATCAAAGAAACTACAGAATGATATCGCAAAAGTCTACCGGAAGCCATAATAGTAGTAGAGGATTTCATGTTAGACTTAGAAATGTCACATCTTGTCAGTATTTCATTAAGTATATGGAAAACTACAAAGCGGTACGTAATTCAATATGTTAACATAACATTATTCAGCAGGTTTTATTCGGCTTTATGAAGCAAAATAAGTTAATTCTATAGGGTGATGCAAAACCTGCATACAGTATATTGAAGGCAACTAGCTTTAAAGAGTAGCTCCTCAACTCAGATGAAAGCACCATAACAGACATTACAAAAAGTGTTTGATATTCTCAGTACCTACAGGTATACTTTAAGAAATAAGACTGCCCATTACGAAAAAATCTCTGATGCCAGTACTAAGTAGTAAGCCTGAATTATGAAGAAAAGCATTTCTGCATATGAAAAAATAAGACTGAATAAAAACTGCACAAGATTGAAAATTCTGACAGAAATTCAATATCGGGAACCTTCAGGAGGTATTCAAATCAATTTGACATATAAATCCTGCATTTGATTCAATTAGCAATCGGTTCAAAAGTGATTAAAGACACCGTTCCTTAATTGAGAATACACTCACTAGACACAGAACACCAATGGATAAAATAATCCCAATATGCCTTTAATTTCAAGCAGGAAAACATTGTAGTCATTGAGAAAGACTTCTAGTCCAAACGTTTGACACTGAATTTACTATGTTTCTTTCATTTCTAAATTGAGCTCTATTGACTTAGTTATAGTTATGGGTTGTTGCAGGAGGGGAATGCTCCTGAGTAAAAATTGAGAAATGTGTTCCCAGCTGATTTATGATCCATGGTGTGTGAAAAAAAATAAAAATAAATAAACTATCAGTATTTTAACATATACAGTACTGTGCAAAAGTTTTAGGCAGGTGTGAAAAAATGCTGTAAAGTAAGAATGCTTTCAAAAATAGACATGTTAATATATTTATCAATTAACAAAATGCAAAGTGAGTGAACAGAAGAAAAATCTACATTAAATCAATATTTGGTGTGACCACCCTTTGCCTTCAAAACAGCATCAATTCTTCTAGGTACACTTGCACACAGTTTTTGAAGGAACTCGGCAGGTAGGTTGGCCCAAACATCTTGGAGAACTAACCACAGTTCTTCTGTGGATTTAGGCAGCCTCAGTTGCTTCTCTCTTCATGTAATCCCAGACAGACTCGATGATGTTGAGATCAGGGCTCTGTGGGGCCATACCATCACTTCCAGGACTCCTTGTTCTTCTTTACGCTGAAGATAGTTCTTAATGACTTTCGCTGTATGTTTGGGGTCGTTGTCATGCTGCAGAATAAATTTGGGGCCAATCAGATGCCTCCCTGATGGTATTGCATGATGGATAAGTATCTGCCTGTACTTCTCAGCATTGAGGAGACCATTAATTCTGACCAAATCCCCAACTCCATTTGCAGAAATGCAGCCCCAAACTTGCAAGGAACCTCCACCATGCTTCACTGTTGCCTGCAGACACTCATTCGTGTACCGCTCTCCAGCTCTTCGGCGAACAAACTGCCTTCTGCTACAGCCAAATATTTCAAATTTTGACTCATCAGTCCAGAGCACCTGCTGCCATTTTTCTGCACCCCAGTTCCTGTGTTTTCGTGCATAGTTGAGTCGCTTGGCCTTGTTTCCATGTCAGAGGTATGGCTTTTTGGCTGCAAGTCTTCCATGAAGGCCACTTCTGACCAGACTTCTCCAGACAGTAGATGGGTGTACCAGGGTCCCACTGTTTTCTGCCAATTCTGAGCTGATGGCACTGCTGGACATCTTCCGATTGCGAAGGGAAGTAAGCATGATGTGTCTTTCATCTGCTGCAGTAAGTTTCCTTGGCCGACCACTGCGTCACGGTCCTCAACGTTGCCCGTTTCTTTGTGCTTCTTCAAAAGACCTTGGACTGCACATCTGGAAACCCCTGTCTGCCTTGAAATTTCTGCCTGGGAGAGACCTTGCTGATGCAGTATAACTACCTTGTGTCTTGTTGCTGTGCTCAGTCTTGCCATGGTGTATGACTTTTGACAGTAAACTGTTTTCAGCAGCCTCACCTTGTTATCTGAGTTTGGCTGTTCCTCACCCAGTTTTATTCCTCCTACACAGCTGTTTCTGTTTCAGTTAATGATTGTGTTTCAACCTACATATTGAATTGATGATCATTAGCACCTGTTTGGTATAATTGTTTAATCATACACCTGACTATATGCCTACAAAATCCCTGACTTTGTGCAAGTGTACCTAGAAGAATTGATGCTGTTTTGAAGGCAAAGCGTGGTCACACCAAATATGGATTTGATTTAGATTTTTCTTCTGTTCACTCACTTTGCATTTAGTTAATTGATAAATATAATCTATTAACATGTCTATTTTTGAAAGCATTTTTACTTTTACAGCATTTTTTCACACCTGCCTAAAAGTTTTGCACAGTACTATATATATATATATATATATATATATATATATATATATATATATATATATATATATATATATATATATATATATATATGCTGCAATACTGAAAACACAGGCTATAGCAAAGGTAGCATTTTTGCAGGGTGTTCTGTAACCCTTTAAAGTAAAATCCTGATTCCAATCTCAAAATGCACTTTAGTTGAATTTTATGCATTGTACAAGGGAAGGTACTGCACCAGCATCTTGAGCGTGGCTGTTGTTGATTGTCCAGCTACAGGTTCTTCATCCAGACTTCCTTCAAAATGACTCATCTAACCCTGTGCAATCTTGAACCAGTGAGTCTGCAGCATAGAACTCTCCATCTCAAAACCATTCAGGTAAACGGATATAGTATATCTTAACTGCTTACAAGTCTGCATGCTTAATTATACATGTTGTAATATCTCAATGCAAACTGCTGTGCACAGCCAGATACATAATATTATAAAAATACCTTGTTCACCTCAATAAAACCTATATAAAATTAGTTCCCTCTGTAGGTTTGCCATTGGATATATCTACAGTATTTTACAGTGTTTTTTTGGTTTGTTTGTTTTTTGTTTTTTACAATGTTTTAACATTAAGCATGTGTTAAATTATCATTTACTATGCACATTCTTTTTCATACGATATTCACATTTATCTCTGTACAGCTTTGTCTCAAGTGCATGACTGCTTTAAAATCAGCTAGAATACTCAATGTCCTTTGGTGCATTCTTTGTTAGTTTCTTTTCTGACAGTTCTAATTTACACTTTAGTCTCAAGTACTTTCAATGATGAGTGAGACAGATTGCCTGGTCTTCCAGTTTGATGCTTTTCACACTTTAAGTGTTTATTCATACTCTAACAAGGAGGGCAGATTGACTCTTGTCAATGAATAAATGAAAATCAAATTATATGATAATTCTGATGGCGGTTTACACACCAGATCCATTCTGTCATTTATCTGCCATCATCCGGAAATGCTGTACTTAAATTGATTGCACACTGGATGCATTGGAACATTCAGCACAAAGATGACAGCTTTAAATAACTCCACTGTTGCATTAGTCAGGTGTCTCCCTACATGAAATATTGGTTTCTGTCCCTTTTTATGGTACATCACAACAGAGCTGAATCATCACTCTCGTACGACAGTCAGAGAATTGGAGTTCAAGGTGCAAGAAGAACTTTTGTTAAATTATTTTTGTATGGATATGTAACATGTAACAGGGGGAGACCTGTACTGACTCTTCTGATGTGTTCAAAGTGCTGCAGGAAGAGGGCAGCAGCCCGTCAATATTCGCCTGTCAGTCATGGCAGTGACACGGAGAGGTGGGAGAGTGGGTGTGCGGGCTTTCCTTCTCTCTGAGTGGCTGAGAGGCAGGTCTTGGGGGGATTGCTGGCCCTATAAAATAATATTCTGCTGTTCCCTCAGGTCTGCCCTCTGAGACGTACTAAGCGTACGGAAGCTCTGGTCCAGGATCGAGAACTGCGGGGACGGAAATCCCAACAAAAAGAAAAGAAAAGAAAAAGAAAAGAGAAAGAATTAACGGTAGCGGGGAAAACCTTGGGCAGCCCCGATAAACATTTGTATAGCAGGCTGAGGGAGCCGCTAGTGTAGGACGGAGACCCGGGTAGCGACGGTTGGGGAAAGCTGCCGAGCGCAGCACCTTTTATTTTGTAGTTTTGTTTATTGTGCTTTAGTTTCCCTGTTCCTTTCGCCTTTGGATTATTCTTGTGTTTGAGCACCTGTATTCTGTACCGCTCCTGGTATAGTTGTGGCTCTGTCTGTACCATCGCTGGTAAAACAGACCACAGACAACAGCGCCCTCTGCGGGCTGAAAAGAAATTACGCTCCCATAATAAAACTGGGCACCTGTGCAGTGTTCCCAAATCACCTTTGTGTCTCCTGTGTGTGTCAGTGAACTACCCACCACCCTTCCACAGGATAATTTCATATCTGAAATTTGTATAAAGAAACAAGTGCAGCGTGCAGGGGACCGTAGTCAGATATCAATGATCTTGTCTGTGGTTTAAATGATTAAAGAATGCTATTCAGAGTTCATAACAAAATAACTTTGATCTTTTTCAACATAATCAAGATTTCAGAAAGTTTTTTCTGCATACAATAATAAATTCTCTTAATTAAAAAATCCTTCAACTGGCACAGCAATACAAAATCCAGACAGACTGACTGAAAACTGTCCAGATGGCAAATTTAGGAAAACTCTGTTTTTTGATGAAGTCAAGTGCACAGTTTAACAGGGAAAAGCTATGGAAAAATGCAGGAAACAGACACAAAGAATCATACTGTAAACCTAACATGAGTGCAGGATACTGCAGTTTTATGACCATTTGTAACTGAAAGAATTCATTAAAAACCGTTATAGAGTTTGGTATTTTCTGTGTACATGTATACATCTGTGGAATGACAAGATGGTAATTAATTAAAAATGAAAGTAGTAATGTGTCCAATTTGGTTCCGTCTGGAACACTTGTGGTTTAATACTTAGATTGATTGCTGGTAACAGAGACAAATTGTATGTGATTCACAGCAGACGGGTTCAAAGCAAAGAGGAACTATCAATCTAATTGGCTGTCAGTGAGATCAATGTCAGAAATACCTTGGTTAAAAAGACCCCATCATCCTCCACAAGTGTAATTTTCTTAAACCTATTTTTATAAAGTGATGTCTATAAAAACAATCCAGAATAGGTTTATGGCAGCACTGCAGTAGGTATATATGGCGTATGGTTGTTTGTTTGTTTTGTATTGTTTTGACTTTTTTATTTTAGAGTCAGCTATTTTACCACAGTTTTTCTCCCCAATTTAGAATGTCCATTTATGTTCCCTCACCTCAGCAATTCCCCACAGAGCTCAGGAGAACTGTACTTTAGTGGGCGTTCTCGAAGTCCTCGCCACTGTCTCCAGCACTAGGAGCAGAGCAGCAGGAGCTGCCTCTGTCTCCACCACCGCCAGGAGCAGAGCAGCAGGAGCTGCCTCTGCCTCCGCCACCTCCACCAGCAGAGTGTGAATACCTGCTGGTTCCGCCTCAACCGCCATGGGAGGACTGCTTGCCGCTCCCAGCTCCACCAGCAGAGGGTGAATGCCTGCTGGTTCCGCCTCAGCCGCCGTGGGAGGACTGCTTGCCCCTCCCACCTCCACCAGCAGAGGGTGAATACCTGCTGGTTCCGCCTCAACCGCCATGGGAGGACTGCTTGCCGCTCCCAGCTCCACCAGCAGAGGGTGAATGCCTGCTGGTTCCGGCCAGCCGTGGGAGGACTGCTTGCCCCTCCCACCTCCACCAGCAGAGGGTGAATACCTGCTGGTTCCATCTCCACCTCCACCAGCAGAGGGTGAATACCTGCTGGTTCCACATCCACCGCCATGGGAAGGACTGCTCCTACCCTGCCTCGCACCGCCCAAGGATGCCTGCCTCGCACCGCCCAAGGATGCATGCCTCGCACCGCCTAAGGATGCCTGTTGCTCCGCGACGCCTGGGCTGCCTGTTGCTCCGCATCGCCTGGGCTGCCTGTTGCTCCGCGATCGCCTGGGGCTGCCTGTTGCTCAGCATCGCCTGGGGCTGCCTGTTGCTCCGCATCGCCTGGGGCTGCCTGTTGCTCCGCATCGCCGGGGGCTGCCTGTTGCTCCGCATCGCCTGGGGCTGCCTGTTGCTCCGCATCACCTGGCGAGCCACCAGTTACAGGGTACGAGGGAGAAGTGGAGCTCCCGCTGCTGCCTCCATGGCCAGGGGCTCCCCTCCCGAATTCGCCTGCCGAGGGTCCGCTGCTGCTGCTGCCGTCGCCTGCCGAGGGTCCGCTGCTGCTGCTGTTGCCTGCCGAGGGTCCGCAGCTGTTGCTGTCGCCTCCCGAGGGTCCTGTTTTGCCTGGGGTAGCTACCAGTCCTGCCATGCGGCAGGAAATACTGTGGCTGGAGCCCCATGAAGGGCAGCTGCGGGCCACGAAGAAGGGGGGGGAGGTCAGAAGACCAGCTCCCCCAGCCGCACTTTTGCGGCAGGAAATACTGTGGCTGGAGCCCCATGAAGGGCAGCTGCCAGCCATGAAGAAGGGGGGGGGAGGTCAGGAGACCAGCTCCCCCCGCAGCAATTTCGCTGCAAGAGAACGGGTGGCCGGAGCCCCACGGAGGGGAGCTGCCGGCCATGAAGAAGGGGGGGCAGGTCTGGAGACCACCCCAAAAAATTTTTTGGCCAGCGGAGCCGGCCTGTGCACGGGCCATCGGAACGCTACGGCTGTTTGGGTGGCCGGCACATTTGGCCCATTGCTGCCCCTGTTCCTGGGCCGGGACTGCTAGCCGGGACTTTAGGGACTAAGGGGAGGTGGTAAAGGCCCTTGTGCTGCGCACAAGGGGGGGCATGTGTAGCGGAGTGTCCCGCCCCTATATATATTTGTGCACTGTTTTTGTATTATTGTTTGCGGCGCGGATAAAAGCGTTGCGTCTTTTGTTATTGTTTTTGTATTTTTAAAAACTTTGTGAGGATGCGTGGCTGATCAGCTACTGATTATTTAACTAGCTGACAGTCATGCATCCTTACTAAACTCGTGCAGACTGTGGCCGAGGGGTAATAAGATAATTAACAGCTAGTTAACCCCTCGGCCAGAGTATAAGAACCTGCAGCTGTCCGTGCTGCGGGGTTGAGTGTAGAGAGGAGAGTACGGGAGCGGAGAGAGCGAGAGAGAGATAGATTAAAACCAGCCCACTTATTTGTTTGATTATTTGTTTGGCCAACGTGCCTTTTGTTTTGTTTGTTATTTGTTTAAGTCTTTTTTTTTGTATTATTATTTATTAAAAACGCTGACCGCAGTAGCGTTCAGCTTCACCCGCCCATCCATTGTTGTTTTGGTTCAGTTACTTCCTGGTCCGTGACGTCACCACACCTCACCACTGCAAGCCATCCTGTCACAGTATCAAGGAGAAACAGGCCCTGTCAATTTTGCCCCCTCTAACCTGTGGGAGTGCCAGAGCCAATGCAACACAGGATTAACAGAGAAGATCGACAGCTGTGCTATGAACACGTGCTCCTGAATGTATGACTAGCCCTGCATACCTTGTGAATGTGCCTTTACTAGTAGTTGAGCTACTCAGTGATCCATGTTCTACAGTAGATGTTTTAAGAGCAGCATGGGAAACAGTTAGGTTGACCACTGTAACAAAAAGTGCCAGGCTTCCATGAGCAGTAAAGAGCCTAAATCCCTGTCTCAGCTCAAGGGATCAGAATTGTAAAGGGACTTCAGGAAAGAAAGCATGGGGGGCACTATATGTTTTGGACCAACATGGAGGGCAGGGACCAAGCTATTGTGTTGTACCTTCTGAAATGCATAAAAAATATCAGGAGGTTCGACAGCACTATGATTAAAGACAATGACCAAGACTTCCTATGTTCCTGTGGTGGAGTAACCCCGCCATTGTGTGTATTTTGTGTTTTATGTGGTGTGTTATTGTTTATATGTATGTAGTGGTGCATGGAGTGTGGGTTATGTAGCATGGGTGATTTAAAATGTATATTTGTAGGCACAGAGATTGCACAATCACTTCACATGCAGAGTAAAGTGTAAATTTGCATGTGGGCACGGGGATTGCACAAATTAGTTCACATGCAGACTGTGCTGGGATTCAAGTGAATGATTGATTAGGAATTGAGTCCCGGCACAGCTGTATAGATAGAGGCACAAATCACTCACTCAGGGTTGGGTGTGTAGAGGGAGAACGGGAGAGAGTCGGGATGAATAAGAATAAAATAATAACAATTGCTACTCGTGCTGGATCTACACCAGCTCGCTATTTGTTATCAGTTAATGTTTGTTTTGTCTAATTATTTGTTTTACAATAAACCGGTGCACCAGCAAGTTTACTCACCAGTCCTGTGTGTCTGTCTTCCTGGTCTGACGTCGCCACAAGACATCCTGGTCACAGTTCCTTTTAGTATGACTAGCACTATGATAAAGTTATAACTGAAAATGTCCCTAAAGCTAGTAAAGGGTTGGGGAATGGATTTTAAAGCCATGAAGCAATTTATTATGAATGTCCCATTTTCAAACTATTTTCACAAAGCTCTTAATCAAAATTGTTGTGATGTTGTTACTTCAGCTTCACAAATGGAACATTTGTGGAAAATGTCCTTGACAAAGTACTAGTTGCTTACAGAGTTGCCATAACATCTTCAAAGTTGCCTTTGGTTTCACAGGCTTAAGATACTACAGATTTAAGGTAAGTACACTTAAAATGTTACATTAAAAATGGTATAAAACCTAATGCTTTTCACTCCTGTATCTATTCCCTAGGATTTAATTGAGCAATAACGTCTTCAGGTTTTAGGAGCCTTCCATTATTGTTTGTGTTAGTGTTTTATGTAACTGATTTGTTTGAATCTAATTTTCTAATACGCTACTAAATTACAAGAAAGTGAACCTATGGCCTTAGCTGTTACCTAATGGTGCTGGGCAAAATAAATATATTTGGAACCTGACTCTAAATTCAAGCTGAATGACAGATTTACTAAAACAAATCAAAGAAGTATCCACCGTGTAGAGCCAATCATGGATCATTTTACTTACCTTGCACAATAAATATAATCAATCTTAGGAATGGCCTGCCATGTTTTTAATACATGACATGTAACCTCCCCCCCCCCCCCCACAACAAATACAGCCAGTCATGGCACTAAGGATTCTGTCCAGTTGCAATATTTTACCTTTTCAAGCCTGCTTTCCATGGTGGTTAGAATTACAGATGTTGACAAATCCCTGAATGTGAAACCCAACGAAAAGTTGTATTGAACCAGTCAGTCTCATCATGTAAGTTGCTGCCTATTATAGAACCAATCCTTACACACACACCCATAGGGATGACTATTTTTGCCCATGATGGAAAGACTGCCAAACACAGGGATAGTGGCTTTTGGCTAAGGTTTAGTGTTGTTTGTGTACAGCTAGATTGGGTTCAGGAGTAAAGTCAGGTATCATATTTCCTAAGGTCTTTTTTCAACATGGTTTAAGTGAATTTATAAAATCGATATTTAAAATACTCTATCCTGATTGGTTGTGGGGCTCCCGAGTGGTGCATCCAGTAAAGGCGCTCCGCATGGAGTGCAGGATGTGCCCTATAGTCTGGACGTCGCCGGTTCAAGTCCAGGCTATTACTTTGCCGACCGAGGATGGGAGCTCCCAGGGGGCGGCGCTCAATTGGCTGAGCACCGTCCGGGGGGAGGAAGGGCTAGGTCGGCCAGGGTGTCATCAGCTCACCGCGCACCAGCGACCTCTGTGGTCTGGCCGGGCGCCAGCAGGCTTGCCTGTAAGCTGCCCAGGGCTGCGTTGTCCTCCAACGCTGTAGGGAGTCTGCAGTGTATAAAGAAGCGGTGGACTGAGCCTAAAAGTAATTGGACATTACTACATTGGGGAGAAAACAATAAAAATAATTGGTTACCACTACATTTTTTATATTTAAAAAATAAATAAATGAATAAATAAATAAATAAATATCCTGATTGGTCAAAACAGGTCACATGGGGGTGTTGACATTGCAGCATATCACTATGAGTCTCCACTTATTTTCAAAAAGGGGCAAATCACAGGTAGATATCCATACACCACTAGAATTCTGGGAGAAAAAAAAACAGACATATTGGAATTTATTGCAATAAACATGACTGATGAGATTTATGTAGGTGTTGACCTTTGGGGAAACTGAAGTGTACATGAAATATTGAATGAGTCTGAATCGAACAACAATGATTAATTAAGTAGTAAAAAAGGCAAAAGTAAGTATTCAAATCAATTCAAAACTCGCCATTCTGACTGGGCAGTCCTGACATCTGTAGGAAGGTCATTCCACCACTGCGGGGCGAGGGTGGAGAAGGAGCGGACTCTGGAGGCAGGGGAGCATAGAGGAGGTACAGTCAATCTTCTAGTGCAGGAGGAGCGGAGAGGTTGCGTGGGGGTGTAGGGAGAGATGAGAGTTTGGAGGTAGCTGGGTGCAGTCTGGTCAAGGCATCTGTAGGCGAGTACAAAAGTCTTGAACTGGATGCGAGCGGTGATCGGGAGCCAGTGAAGTGAGAGGAGCAGTGGAGTTGCGTGGGAGAAGCGAGGCAGAGAGAACACCAGGCAAGCAGTGGAGTTCTGGATGAGCTGGAGTGGGCGGGTGGCGGATGCAGGGAGGCCAGCCAGGAGGGAGTTGCAGTAGTCTAGGCGGGAGAGTACCAGGGCCTGGACCAGGAGCTGGGTGGCGTAGTTGGTGAGGAAGGGTCAGATTCTTCGTATGTTGCTCAGGAAGAATCGGCAAGTGCGTGCCAGAGTGGATATGTGCTGGGAATAAGAGAGGCAGGGGTCCAGGGTGACTCAGAGGGAGAGAGTGTGGTAGATTCCAGAGGAACGGAGATAGAGAGATCAGAGGACGGGGAGGAGGAGGAGGGAAAGAACGGGGTCAGATTTAGAGAGGTTGAGTTTGAGGTGATGCGAGTGCATCCAGGAGGAGATAGCAGACAGATAGGTAGAGATACGGGAGGGGATGGTGGAGTCAGAGGTGGGGAAGGAGAGGAAAATCTGAGCATCATCAGCATAGAAATGGTATGAAAAACCATAGGATGCGATGAGGGGCCCAGGGAGCGGGTGTAGAGAGAACAGGAGAGGACCCAAGACTGATCCTTGGGGACTCCTGTTGAGAGAGGGCGAGGTGTGGAGGTTGCTCCACGCCAGGTTACCTGGTAAGTGCGGTTGGAGAGATAGGAGGAGAACCAGGCCAGAGCAGTGCCAGAGATTCCCAGGTCAGCGAGAGAGGATAGTAGAATAGAGTGATCGACAGTGTCAAAGGCAGCACAGAGGTCGAGGAGAATTAGGACAGAGGAGAGAGAGGCAGCTCGGGCAGAGTTTAGTGAGTTAGTGACAGACAGGATGGTGGTTTCAGTGGAGTGAGCAGAGCGGAAGCCAGATTGGAGAGGGTTGAGCAGAGAGTGGTTGGACAGGAAAGCAGAGAGCTGGCGGTGCACAGCCCGCTCGAGGGTTTTGGAGAGGAAGGGTAGGAGGGAGACAGGACGGTAGCTCTGGAGGGAGGTGGGCTCGAGGGTAGGTTTTTTTGAGGAGGGAGTGATAGAGGCTTGTTTGAAGGCAGAGGGAAAGAGACCAGAAAGGAGAGAGGTGTTGAGAAGGGAGGAGATGAATGGAAGTAGAGCAGGAGCAGCAGCTTGAAAGAGGTGAGTGGGGAGGGGGTCCAGGGCACACGTGGTGGATTTGTGACCCTGGAGCAGGGAGGAGAGGTCAGAGTCTGCGAGGGGAGAGAAGGTGGAGAAGGAGGGTGAGTTAATAGGGGATGCAATGGGGTGTAGGGGTTGGAGCAGGAGGGGGTGGGGGGGAGTTAGATGTGTTAAAGAGTTTGCGGAGATCTGAGATTTTAGAAGAGAAGAAAGAGGCAAAGTCATCAGAGGAGATAGAGGAGGGAGGAGGAGGGGGGGAGGGTTTAGGAGGGATGAGAAGGTAGAGAATAGTTTACGTGGGTTGTTAGTGGAGGCTTCGATTATAGATTGGAAATAAGAACATTTAGCAGAGGAGAGAGTAGAGGAGAAGGAAGAGAGAAGAGAGAGGTAGAGATCTAGGGCAGCAGGGAGTTTGGTTCTCTTCCATTTACTACTGCTGAGCAATCCAGTGCAGAGGTGGGCGGGCTAACGATCCCGGAAGACAGAGATCAGCCCTGCTTCTTATCCACTGAATATGCTCAGTGTCTGGCTAGTAGGGTTCGCTGTTGCGTGATGAGAAGAATAAGTCCCTGTTGGTTTTCCATCCCCACCGCTGGGAGCGTCAGAGCCAATGTGACGCCCCCTTCAGAGTCCCCAGCAAAGTTTGGCCTCTTTGCACAGCCTGGACGTGAACCGGCATTGTCCAAGCTGTATGACTCATCCTGTGCTCCCGGCAGCAGCGCTTTAACTGGATGAGCCACTGGGGGACACCCTACAGGTATGTTATTTAAACAGTGGAGCAACACCTGGGAACATATAACGCTATGTTTTTCTGAACCCCACTACTTACTCTTTAACATTAACCCGAATACATTTTTAATTCAAAATATGTTAAATTGTTTTAAAGCAGGCTCATGCAGACCTATCCTAACGTTGCATCAACACAAACTACAAACACGCACATTTCCATTGTCAACCAAATACCAATGTCTGCATATAAAATAACTATTAAATATCCAAATGTCATACATCTATGTCATCATATATTTTGATAGTAGATTATGTGAATCATTCACATAAGGTTAAGCATTCTATAATTGAACAATGTGCCCAATTATTTTACCCTTGTTTTCCTTCCCAATTTAGAATCTCCATTTATGTTCAGTAAGTGTCCTCCAGTCCAACCGTCAAGTCCATTGCCGCTAAACACTCAGGAACTCTTCAGCCCAGCCCCGTTTTGTGCCTCCCTGCATGCCAAAGCCAATGCAGCAGTGCTCTCAGTCAAATCCCAGCAAAGATCTCCAACTTTCCATGCCAGGATGCAAACCTTTATTTGGTTATTTCATTTAAATCTAGTGTTACCGTTTTTATGCTGGAATTGTAACTCTTTCAACATTTACTTCTCCTTTACATTGCATATTTTCTGAATTATATTTATGTTCACCAACGGAATGTAAACTTTCTAAATCAGTATTGGTTTCAGTAGCATGCAAATAGTATAATTGCATCAAACATATGTCTGATAAAGGGAGCTAGGGTTTTTATTCCAGAATGGAAAGGAGCGTAGCTTGAGATTGTTCTGACTGTGCTGAAAAGAGGACCAGTGAGAGGTCAGAAAACCAGTATGCTCAGCCATGAAAAAAGCTAATGATTTAGGCCACATACCCATGCTGTAAGTGGAACATGACACCAGTAAAGAGCAGTTTCTCTGCATGGGGGTTGTTCTTTTAAAGCACATACCTGGTCTTTACTTCTGCCGCAGCAATCATGAACACCCTGTGCATCAAATAAAATATATTTGCCCTTTAAAGTCTGGAGTTCTCAGCAACCATGGGGAACATGTAGGAAAATGGAAGGAAAGTATATTATTTCTCGCCTTCTGGCCTCTTAGCTTTTGGTAACCATGGCAAACAGGTAGCAGCAGCTGAGCATACAAAGTAAGAACACATGAATATAAGGAAACTAAAAATAGTTTAAATTTCCTTATATTCAGGGCAAATTTAAATACAAATGTAATCACACTGAGTGCAAGTAAGCAGAGGTGGAGATGTAATATATAATACAAGACCTGCTTCAGTTCTTGATTGGTTTGAAAGATCTATTGAACAGGTTTGAAAGACTGGTGAAAGAATGTAAAGAACACAACTATCCTTGCATAAAAAAACAGAGATGACCAGTAGAATGCTCCAGTTACAGCTGCTGTAAACCCAGATGGCCATGATCAGGTTTGGGAAAATTGGAATGTCTTTGTAATACCATTCTAAAATCTTACAAAATCATTGTAAAAACCTTTAATGCAATGCGCGTTTAATTACTGGTACGTTCTTTTGATGTGTGCTATTTGAAATATTAGCAAAGCCCACCAATTACCATCAAAGTAAAACCTTTGTCAAAATAAAAAAGTGTCAAGGGGTTATTTTTTTCAGGAATAATAGCATGGTAATCATAACATGCTACCTCTATTTCCATTGTAAATCTAGCCATACATTAAAAAATGTTATGACATATCATTTTGAGGTAAGTACTGTAAGAAGGTGTATTTAATTGTTATCACCTGCACCTGGCTATTATTGTAAATTATTGTAATTATTTAAATTTGTGTGTTGGGTCGTGTTTTTAAAAGGGTAAAGAACCCGAGCGAGCCTGTGTAGCGAGCCTTTGTGTTAAAATGTAAATAAAGTGTACATTGTAGCTTCATTGTAGTTTATGTACCTCTGTTTAGAAGTGTGTCCCATTTTTTAACAGTAACTTATGATACATTCTTTGAATTGTGAATAACCTTTGTACAGTATACTGTGTGCTAATAAATTAAAGCTGTACATCTAAGTAAAAGGCTGGTGCTGTCCCAATTTCACCTTGTCAAATTAACATTTTTGAAAAAGAATAAAAGAAAGGAAGGCCTACTCATGTGTTCTGTGTTTTTTGAAAATGTGTCTGTGAAAGCTGAGGAAATTAAGTACATATTGCGTTCTCAGCCAGTAATTACTGGGGCTAACGTTCAATTGGGTCTACTGTTGCGTGTTTCTCTGGAGCCATGGTAACAAGATGACACAGCTGAAGTAATTCATTCATTCTTAACAAGCCTACCTTATATTCTACCACCTTTAATAGTAATTGTAGCTAACCAAATAATTTCATAAATCTTACCCATTTTGCACTTCAATTAACAACATAGGTCTAAAATGTTTTAAAGGAAACGTGTTTTAGCACACATGTATTTTTATTCTGTCTGGTACCACTTTAGGTTAAAGGAAGCTCTCAGTTTCTATGTCTTATTCTTTCACCTCAGCATCAGGAAAGAAGGCAGTGGAGACAATCTCACACTCCAGGTGACATGACCAAGGAAGTACAAGTCAAATCTTATTATTATTATTATTATTTATTTCTTAGCAGACGCCCTTATCCAGGGTGACTTACAATTTATCACATTATTTTTACATACAATTACCCATTTATACAGTTGGGTTTTTATTGGAGCAATCTAGGTAAAGTACCTTGCTCAAGGGTACAGCAGCAGTGTCCCCACCTGGAATTGAACCCACAACCCTCTAGTCAAGGAGAGTCCAGAGCCCTAACCACTACTCTACACTGCTGCCCTATAAATCTTAAAGCATAGCTTGAGTTTTCTTTAACCCAGTGTAGTACTAGTACCATGTTTTGAAATGAAAATGCATGTTTGCTATTGACAGATGACAATAATAAACAGATAGACAGATAATAAACAGATGACAGAGAAATGTTATGATGCTATTTTGTTAGCTACGATTATAAGAATGATTGCAGTACTTTATGTTGCATTTTTTTCAGGAGCCCAAACACAAATGTATTACATGTGTGCACAGAATTAATTATAAACATGGGAGGCAGGGACTCCACCCAAATTCACCCCTATAGATAAATACAACCTCTTTATAACCAACAAATTCCTTACCATGTACTGAACTGGTTGGTGTACTGATTCTCAAAAGTGTATTGCATTGCATTGCATTTTGACAAAGGACACCAAAAATTTAGGACTTTACTTCAAGTGGGATCCCAATACCTGCTGTGTTGTGGCAGAATAAATGGGCTTCGCTCGATTTAAAGTGAAAATTATGTCTGGAAAATGAAATGATTTTCAGCTTCAGCAAGAAAGATATTCTGATAATGTCAAATAAGATTGGCCTACCCCTATAAACCATATATCAACACTGAAAGCAAATGGTTTACTGTTTTAAATGGTTTACCTACCCCTTACAAAAAGCATCTCAGTGACATTCAAAATTAGAGGCTTAGAGAGTTCCCTCACAACTGGACAAGTGTTTCTCTAGATATATGTACAATTCTAAAATGACATACAGAAAAAACCCAACAGACAGAGAGCCTATATTTACCCTGAGATTATAGTAAGTTTTGTGACAATTGCACCAGCAGTTCTGTAGGTATGTACAAAACTATAAAGTCTGCCTCCCACTGTATCCCCTGGATATGCACCCCTAGAGTTTATAATCATTTTAGGTGTGCCACAAACATGTGAATATACTTGTAGTACAGTAGATGTATACTTTTGTCTACTTTTTTTACAAAGGTGAAGTCAAAACAATTTACCTTGCTTATGACCTTTCTGCAACCCTAGGGCTCCAAGCATTCAATTTCAACGCTAACACAAGATGTAATAGTCTGCAATTACAGTGTAAACTATTGTTTTGTGCTATGGTTTAATATTGGTACTGAGGTGTGCAGAAAATCTAAAAACGTCTGGGACATAGTTTTGAATCAGACCGTCTTTGATAACATTTAACCAGAAACCACTGATCTGTACTCTAGTGAGTGACTTCAAATACTTGTTAGGCTATTTTGACAGATCTGACAAGTTTCTAACACACTGGTTGTGTTGCTTGAAATATGAAATATGCAAACTGTCTCCCTGTTCTTCGTCAAGGACAACTACAAGAAAATCTTTTTTTTTTTTTCTCAGCGGTAACAAATTAGTACATTCGGCTCTAGGTTTAGGTTACAGTGGCCTGTGCTAAGGCCAGTCAGTTAATTGTTTTTGAGTTTGCTTTTGCTATTGAGTTGATACAATTATAAAACAGAAGTGCTGGGATTGTTGACATGAAGTGGTTTATCAAGAGCACAGGGAATTCACATCCTCATCAATGTGCTTGATGAATCAGGCAGTGCAATTATGAGGCTAGTTTAGATTCAAGCAAGATAACAAAAGGTTGAAAGTAAAAAGTGATGTGTTATCATTTTTGGTTAAAATATTGTTTGATGTATGTAATTTGAATACTTAAATAAGTACATACATACTATGTTGATAGTATTGAAGTATATATATATATATGTGTGTGTGTGTGTGTGTGCGTGCTTCCTTACAGATCTACTCTAAAACAAAATGCAAAACAAAAGTGTTCTGCAGACAGAATTAGGCAGGCAGAAGTATTCGTGTACTTTTTACAGTGCTCCTAGTTAAATAAGCTAAGCATATGGCAAGTCATATGAGTGTGCGATATATAAAAAACTGGGGCTAAGTTATTTATTCATATTACTACCAGTTCATGTTGTATTAACGATGGGATGGGGCCGTTATCCAAATTACATTATGTATTACTTGGCCCTTTTTGTAGGTATCAAAACTGTTTTTGTACATGTGAAATGTATTTAAAAACCAAATATATACTAAACCCAACCAGAGAAACCTCTTACAAAAAGAGTCAAGAAAGGGGCAAATGAGGACACAAGTCAAATCAAAGATTTATGACTGCTGTATCAGACCTCAACATTAAACCCTTGACCATGAGTGCCTTATACTGTCTTTGAGTAGATGAAACATGGTGTTAAAATAAAGAAACCACCATACCTCTAGTATCTTCAAATGACAGGCAATTGTTGTTTTCAGAGAGTTCAGACTGCTCAATGGATTTCTCCGTTCTGTCCCAGGACTTAATTTCCGCAGATATATTGTCTTATATTGGGGGATATGATTTTAACTGGTACATTATACATTTAGAACTTTTGGAACCAAACAGTAGTCTCAGGACAGCTAGAATGGTGATTAGCTCATACTCATCTAGAGCAGGGACCACAGGAGGTGCTTTGAACTTTTTAGTTTTAAAAAGTCACCAGGATGTGACAACTGAAACAGAAAATGATACAGATTGAATTTAAATAACAAGAAGAATACTGTACATTAGTTAAGATCACTGATATGTCCTACCCATACCATGTTGCTACAGCTACTGTACATATTCTAATAATTTTTTCATTTTTTCGGAATTTCACTCCTGGTGATAATAATATAAACATGGTAAAGATGCCAGGAGTGTATGGGCAGGATTTTCAAAAAACAGTGTTATTGTATCGAACTCTTATAGTAACGAAAGCTTTAGCAGCAAGTGATTTTCAAACAAAATGTGTTACTTAAATCAATCCGTTAATGCTTTGAAATTGAGTCGATGAGGTCGTTAATGAACGCATTTCTCGTTAAAAAGCTTAATTGTCTCAGGTCATGTACATCACTTCCTGTCTCAATGACTAAATAAGGAGAGCTTGTTAAGCAAAATGCGAGACGGCTCTCCCATCAGCAAGCAGCAGCCAAATGGAAATCAAAAATAATGGGAATATCTATTTTGTGTATAATTTGTAAACTTCATTTAAAATTGTGCATTTTGTCATGTAAAATGTACATTTATTTAGATAACTTCACATATAAAATGCTGATTTATGATTATCTGGTGTGTGGGTAAAAATCGGACGGCACAGATCAAATATATGTATATGGGTTGGAATTTATTTTCTTATGCTGACGTCTGCTTTTGTATGTATTTTAGTATGTGCGATTGTAGGCTATAAATAAATACGTTTAAAGTGCCATTTGTGTTTGTAGTTATTAGTTATTATACATGTATATCATGTTTGTAACACTTAATTATATATTTATTAAGCTTTTAAAATTACGATAGAACTCCCTAACTTCTCAAAGATCTCAATCACATTAGGTATTCCACTGGTTTGTATATAATCACGTCCCTGGCGATAGGTTTTGAGAACAAGGCCTGACAGCCCCATGTTGCACTTTTTAACTATTAGACAAAATGTTTACAGAATACTTAACAACTGGTATTAGGACCATGCTGCATGATTTGATATAATGTAATGACAATGCTAATAATAATAAATGAATCATGATTATAGCAGCAGTTTTTATTCTGTAAATATTTCGGCTAACAGTTAACAAGTACAATGTTGGGCTGTCATGTCTTGTTTTCACAAAATATTAGCACAGACATTATTTACAAACCAATGTAATGCCGTGTGTGTATGCATGTATGTGTGTGTGTGTGTGTGTGTGTGTATTTAATAGAGAGAGAATACATGCATGTGGGGCAGCAGTGTGGAGTTGTGGTTAGGGCTCTGGACTCTTGACCGGAGGGTCGTGGGTTCAATCCCAGGTGGGGGACACTGTTGCTGTACCCTTGAGCAAGGTACATTACCTAGATTGCTCCAGTAAAAAAACAACTGTATAAATGGGTAATTGTATGTAAAAATAATGTGTAAAAAAAATACTGTGATATCTTGTAACAATTATATGTTGCCCTGGATAAGGGCGACTGCTAAGAAATGAATAATAATAATGTCTCCAGTCATATGTTTTACGATCTCCTTAAGTTCTAGCCAAAATTGTAGATATTTATTAGTACTGCCATAGCCTTATCTTTTCGCCTATTGATTCGCTCCATTGCCACTGTACTTTATGCACTCATGCATCCCTTCCTGCAATGTCATTTGGCAGTGTGTTCCGGGCTTAAGGTTACAAATTCTTAAAACAAGTGAACAAATCTCATTCATAACCACAAGTATATAAAAGTCTAAAATATTTTCTTAACTACAAATATTGAATTATCTAGGTAGTCTCTGTATCGTCGGTGTCACAGCCGTGGTCTGTTAAATTTCTGTTTCAAGGTGAGTTATATAGTCTTTCATTAATTAAAACCCTCTTTTTCCAAGTGCAAATTAACTCCTGATAAATGATGACAATTAACACGGATTTGCTTTTAAATTCCCACAGTACTACATACCGATTTGTTGATTAACACTGGAGTTACCATTTACGTCCTTTTGAAAATCCTGCCCTATGCATCTTATAAGTAAAAACAAAAATATACGACGTATACTACAGCTTTAGGAATGAATATAAAAGATAACCTGATAACACAGGTATAGGCAAGGCATAGTTATGTGGTGAACCACGGTTCTCACAGGCGGGACGTAAGCCTGGGACCGCGGGAGGTGGGACGTAAACCTGGGGCCGCTGTACAAAAGTGCCGGCTCCCCGTGGTACCTGCATCCCACTTCTAAAACCGGTGTAGCGTTTGTCCAGAGGCAGAAAATGAAGACGTACACTTTTCGGTTGAATGCTTTTTTATTTTCCTGGGCGTTATCTCAGCATCCAAACCAGACACCCCTGCTCTGTTATCTTCACTGTATTCCTGGAACAACAACAACAACAACATTGCAGCGCCTTCAAATAGGCTTAGCCCGCCCCCTTTATGTAAATAGGGTACCAGGCTTCAGACACATCCCATTGGCCCTCAGCCGCACACTAGGACCAATGGGCACAGACAAACAACAACCAATGAGAACACACAGATAACAACCAATGGGGACAGACCAGGGAATACGAACAAACAGTAGGTTTACATGGTACCGAAATGCACACACAAAAGGTAAACAAGCAATGGCAGACTGTAGCGGGGAGGGAATAACACACAGCATGCAAACACAAACAGACAGCAGGGAATACAGCACGTAACCATAAATGCATGGATCGCTACAGTAATAAGGTAACATTTTGTTGTGTTTTGTATGGAAATTATGCAGTTAAGTTGAACTTTAAAAAATGAATAATAATAAAAAAGAAGCAACTATGGATGCAAGTGAAAACAGTATTGATAGTTTAAAGGGATTGTTTGTTTGTTTGTTTGTTTGTTTGTTTGTTTGTTTGTTTGCATTATGTTTACAAAGTGGACTACGGTAGGATTATGGCATTGAAAAATAAGTTTGCACTAAACCTAAAAACTGTTTATTGTCAAATTATATCAAATCATATGTATTTGTTTCTAAACCATAATACTGTAAAAAATAAAAGAAATAATAAAAAATGCCCAGAATCCACAAGTGTGAAATTACAGCCTTTAATCTTCTGAGAAATCTCACCTGTTCACCATATCAGCCATCCATCAATTCTGAGACTCATTTGTCAAACTTTTCATTTATGCAGTAATACACCTGCAAACTTAGCATCTACTATGACCCTCAGTCATGTCTGCCATCTTGCCCATTGAAACTGAAACATGGGTGTTGCTAAACAACCTACACTTGTGGATTTTTGAGTATATTTGAACACACTCAAGTGTTATTCTGCTTATAAAATGGCACCCCTACTAAAGTGAATTCTGAAAGTTCCAAGCTATGCTGGTACATATGGTGACATATTTGCACAGGTTGAAACACTTGTTAGCGCTCGGTTAACGCAGGCAGGTGCATCACACAGGGGCAGCAGTTTGGGGAAGGAGTGTGGAATAGTGGTTAGGGCTTTGGACTCTTGACCGGAGGGTTGTGGGTTCAATCCCAGGTGGAGGACACTGCTGCTGTAGGACACCCTTGAGCAAGGTACTTTACCTAGATTGCTCCAGTAAAAACTGTATAAATGGGTAACTGTATGTAAAAAATAATGTGATATCTTGAAACAATTGTAAGTCGCCCTGGATAAGGGTGTCTGCTAAGAAATAAATAATAATAACACAGGGAGAGGCAATCCACACACAGGCGGAGGGCGGGCACAAACCCGGGACCTCTCGCACTAAAGCATAGCGCCGATACTGCTGTACAAAAGAGCCTGTTCCTTTGCAAGGAGCGTATATTGGGCTTCATGTGTGATTACTTCAGCCCTGCTGCTGTCTTCCCCCATGCACGCTACAATACAATCGATCGCTTAAACTTCAGAATCAAAGGGCTGCTACAGAGGCTGCTGAACAGAACGTAAAACAAACAACAGCTTTCAGAAAACAAACTGCAAAGTCAGCACAGACAAAAAAGTGTTTCTGTGTTGGTTGTACCCACGTTAAATCAGCCCTACAGGTACAATCAAGCAGAGCTACCTTGGTTTAAACAACCTGCTGTCTACTTTTTAAAAGCAGTTAGAATTTTAGACCCAAATTGGCACATTTTCTTTGTTTTGACTCGGTACTGATAAAATAAATTCCTAGATGAGACAAATAACATGACAACGAACATGCTGCATATACAGACTTTATTAAAGAATGTCAGATACCTTTGGGTAACAAGGTTTTGGGACTGTTTCTAATTGATGCCCACATCTGTATAACTTGGCAAAGCTTTGTCTTACTCTTCCAACTAATTCAGTTGGTGCAGACGTGCAGTCTCAATGTATGGGCAGATCCACACCAGACAGAGAATGTCGGCAGCAACTCCTGAAAGATGTTGCATGCTTGCCTTTTAACAAATGACAGCACTCTGTTTAGTAAGTAAGCAAGTACCACTATTTTTAGGCTTTTATAGTGCTCTGAAATATTAGGTGTATTTAATGTTTAAACAGGTCCGCAAAATGTCCTTGAAAACCTAATTATAACCCTAATCCTAATTGGATGACTTGACCATGGGCATATGATTGAATCCATTTTTTTCCCCACTTGCTTTTTAGTGACAGGCTCCTCAACAACACCAGCCATCATGACACTTCGCCAGTAAAACCGGACGCACAGGCTCACGCACCAAGGAAAACACATGACACATACTGCATCATATGACTGCAGGTTACTGTGATTGGATAGCCGCATAGATGCAATGCAAACAACTCACTCAAACAACACGCCCTGAACCAGAAGAGTATGCTGTTGCACCGCGAGACAGTACAGCAGCCACATATACGAAATTTCCTAATGAGAAGATAAAAATTTCAGATTTTATGCCTGGGTTTTCAACGTTTACTCAAAAATTCGGGACAAATGGCGTCCCGACAGTACCTTGATCGGGACGCGGGACAAAGCCCCTAATATCGGGACGATCCTGATTTTATCGGGACATCTGGTTACCCTATCTTTATGAGATATTGGGGATTACAGATATTATCTCTAAAGCTTGAACCTAGCAAAGAGGTGGAATTGAATCATGAAGTTTTATTAATTATTGTGGCAGGATGGCTTGCAGTGGTGAGGTGTGGTGACGTCACGGACCAGGAAGTAACTGAACCAAAACAATGGATGGGCGGGTGAAACTGAACGCAACGGCGTTCAGCTGATTTTATTAAATAAATAAACAAAACAAAAGATTTAAACAAACAACACGAAACAAAACAAAAGGGCACGTTGGCCAAACAAATAGAAATAAACAAATAAGCGTGCTGGTTTTACCCCAGCATGATACTTAGCAGTTGTTTCTCTTATTCGCCTCACTCTCTCCGCTCCCCGTACTCTCCTCTGTACACTCAACCCCGCAGCACGGACAGCTGCAGGTTCTTATACTCTGGCCGAGGGGTTAACTAGCTGTTAATGATCTTATTACCCCTCGGCCAGAGTCTGCACGAGTTTAGTAAGGATAACTATTCTTGACAGCCTGATTCAAGGGCTTTAGAATTTCAATGACTGACAGTCTGGCAGCATTAAACCATGATGACCCTGCAACCTGTCTGTAGTCAGCAGCTGCATGAGGAGTTTGATCAAATATGGATTGTCTTAAGACACTTAATTAAATATTGATATTAAACTTGGAAACATGGTTCAGGGGTGACTCTGCAATATAACCAGATTGCTTAAAATGAGATGAATTATTAAACCATGGTGTACTGTAAAGTACAGCAGTTATCATCTATAATAGTAGTATTACTTATGTTATTGGCTAATGCAAGCCAAGCTGTGATTGTTGGTGATTTGGTACACAATGTAAAAAGTAAAGAGTTACTAGAGTTATCTTAACTATTGTATTATTCTTGTTTAGATTCACTTTGTATTTCCTTTTCTGTTTCAATCATCACTCAGACATTTATACAGTACAGTACCCTGTTGCCTCAACACAGCTCTCTAACAAGTCTTCTGTCTAAGTTCAGCTGGTACACCGAGTGTAACCATGAACCTGTCCCCCTGCAACACTAACTGATGTAAGAAATAGATAGTTCTATTCTATAACTAAATCTAGGTGTGATCACAAGCTTTAAAAACATTTCTATACCCAGAGAACACCATTCTACAAGCACTTTGTTGATCTTTTTTTATAGAAGCCAGTTTTTCCTGTCACAGCACCATATGGATTTTATTGAAACCAAAACATCATCAGGAAAACATAAAGGGACTTCTTAGAATATTACTCTGAAGCCTTGGTTATTTTACCCCTGTACGTTTCAAAGACTTTAATTCCAAAATCCCAATCCTTGGAATGTCTACTGTATTCTACAAGGTGTGGTCTCAAGATGTATTTGGACATAAGTCCTGTAGGCACATTATCTTATGTAAAAGATTTGAACCACGTTGCATGTAATGTGAACCACTGTGCTGTGTACATATGGCCTCTAAGTCAAACACAGCAGAGCCATTCAGTATGTCTCAAGAAATATCCATTAGACAGCCCTGGTGTAAATCATATGTGTGACAGCTCTGTACAAAATCAGTCACAAAGTGCCAGATGCATTTATACATTTCACCATTAGAGAGCTAATTATCTGCATTAAAAAGATACCTGATTTATAAAGACCAGGTCATTATAACTAAAGTTATGTAGAAAAACGCAAGAGGTGATTGGTGTTTTCATAAGGGCTGAAGCATGAAAATAACAAGAATGTCAGGCTGCCTAATGCTTTCTATCATACAGGAATACACTTTTCTGTCAAAAAATCTGATCAGAAAACTAGTGTTCATGCTGGATGACTTTTTCCAGTTGTTCCAGGGCCAACATCTTCATCTAACAGTATGAAAGAAAATGTCATTATTAAATCCCTAATGTTATGCAGTGCTGACATTTTGACAGATACTGTATTCCTCCTGAAATGATGTGCACCAATTCAAACCAATGCAACCCGCCCCCCTCCTCCCCATTTACCGTCACCCTCGCTATCACTCTCTGCCAGCTAAGCAAATACTGTCTAAATACATGCATCGCAGTCTCCCTCCCTTTACTTGGTTAGATTGCACATAATAACTGCTGATCCTATGGTTCCATGTTGTTTACTGTTCTGAACACACCATTGTCATTGTTGTAATGGAAAATACAACTTCTGAGTTTGTGTAGTTTATATTGCTACACCTGCTATAGTTGTGCCTTACTTGGTGGTATAACGATAGGAGGACTGTACCATCAATATGCATTTATTACTTGGTCATTTTTGTCTCCAAATACTGTTCATTTCAGACCATTCAAACATCTACAATCTATTTTAGTTCCCTTCTTAGCTTGAAGATTAATTGGGAATAGGCTATTCATCTTGATCTTTCCTGGCACCATAAATTGTGTGCCATGGAACTGTATGCTTAAATTAATCATAGTTACTTGAATCATGTTATTACTCCCTTTGAAGTGTGCATTGTTCTGTTTAGATAGAAGAGAACTAAATTAAATGAAAACAGATTTAAAGCAGTATGCAGGTGAAGTGCAGGCATGCAACTAATAGGCCATTACTCGTGGATGAATGTTAATTAGCACCAGGAAAGGATTTCAATTGGTATATTTTTTCATATTTGTATCTTAATCATGGGTTTATTCCCGGTTCACTCAACTGACTCACTGTGTGACCCTGAGCAAGTTCCTTAACCTCCTTGTGCTCCGTCTTTCGGGTGAGACGTTGTTGTAAGTGACTCTGCAGTAGATGCATAGTTCACATACTCTAGTATCTGTAAGTCACCTTGGATAAAGGCGTCTGCTAAATAAACTAATAATAATAATAATAATAATAATAACAATAATAATAATAATAATAATAATAATAATAATTGATTACATGACAATACAGTATTTCTTACAGTACTGGAAAATTCAAATGCTGTTATTTATAAAGTAAGAAATTGCAAAAACTTTTAAAAAATAATGGGGGTAGACCACGTGGCCTTTTCACTGGGATGCACAAGCTCAAGGCTAAAGCTCACTCCAGTCAACTCTCTTTTTTCCGTTTAACTTGAATGTGTAAAACAGCCAACCACCTATAGAGCGTAAGGTTTAATCATAAATATGTCAGTAAGCAGAGGAACCTGGGAAATGCGGACAGGAAGTCTCTGAAGAAAAAGTTCAAAGAAACCTTGATCATTACTGAAGAGCTTCAATCAAACCCGCCCGCAGCTTCACTTGATCCTGTTTCAGAGGGCATGGAGACAGCGGCTGCATCTTTGTGAATGGTCCTCATCAGGGGAAAAGCCTTCTGGATTGGGAGTATTGGATTCCTAAAAATTCAGGAATGTTCTTGCTACATTTTGGCTCCATTCTTTTTACTAGTGGTATGACTGGCTTACAAGCTGATCGACCAGCACGGTCTTGGATCTCGTATAATTATGGATTGATTGTGGCCCATATGAATACTTTATTTTTTATTATTTTTATTTTTTCATTGTGTCATGGAGCAACTTTGAAGAATGGACTAAATGCTGGTAACCTCCTCCCTTTCCACGCTTTACTTTACCTCTGAACTCCCTCCCCTCTCTCTTATTGTTGTTACTATAATTGGCATTTCATTCTTACCACAAAGGCTAATAAGTATATAGGAAATTCTATTATGTTGTACTTTAAAATGGTATCGACAATGAAAGAAAACATGTTTTCATTTTATTACAAGGCTACAGTTTGTAACCTTGGTATTACGATGCATATTGTTCATTTTATTTGTGCTTTTGTGGAATTTTGCCTGGTGAAACAATATTGTCTTTTGGCTCAGGGGTTGGCTGTATGTAATGCATAAGCTTGGACGTGCATTGCTGTTAGAGAGACACGACCCTAAAGAGTTTAGAGTTTTTCCAAACCAGGGAGGCCTTCAATGTTGAAATCCTTCTGCGGTTTGTGTTTTGTATTTGTTGTTTTTGTTTTAATCTTAGTGTTGCAGAGCTCGCACCTTTGGTGATATTCAGAATGGAAGTTGTTTTATAAACCGGATCCAGATGCCTTGCTACACATTATGTCCTGGAACGTGCAGGGATTGAATTGTATCTACTATTTATGGCCATTTTATAATGAAATTGTATAATCCCCTAGCTGTCACAAAAATATGGGAGCAGGGGTTGGGGAGTCTAGGTAATATTCCTAATTGGGAGACTGTATGACTAAACACATTTGTTGCTTATGCAACCCCATACAGAAGCTTCCAAATGAAAATTATTTCTTACCCTGCATGTAACAACTGTAAACTTGGTACACCTGGCGCCAGTATGCATGTGTTCTGGGACTGTCCCGGCATTGCCACTTTTTGAAGCTATGTTAGCGTCAGTGTAATCTAAATTGACTGGTTCACAGTTAGTAGCTGAACCTTGCTTAGTTTTACATAATGATGACTCATTAGTTCAGTTAATCTTTCTTTGACTCGCCGTAGAACTCTACTTGCTGTCCTAACAGCCTCTTTGGATAACATCAGATACAACTCTGGCCCGTTCCTGGCTCTGTATGTTTAAGGATGTTGTTCAGTTAGAGTGGACCGCAGCCAGGCTGTGGACCAATAATTTTAGAGGCATGGAGTTCAGTCTCCGCTGCCCTGGAAGTCCTTATTATGGCATGACTGGTTTATATAATTTCCCCTGTTATGTTATGTTATGTTATGTTAAGATATGTGCAACATATCGAAACGTTGGGCAGCTGGCTCTTTGAGCTAAAATATATATATATATATATATATATATATATATATATATATATATATATATATATATATATATATATATATATATATAGTGAGAGCTCTGGTTTCTCTGTATATAGTTTGTTCATCTGTATGATTCAGAATATATTGTATGGGCTCAAATAAAAACAATTGATCACAAAAAAAGATTAAAAATAAAGGTACATTCCAGTGCCATCTACTGCATAACTTTAAACACTAGCGGTAAATCGTGTTTTTGTAGTACTAAAAATAAGCTTAATAATAAGATTAGACAAGTGTTTCAATGATAAGTCTTTATCAGCATTTTGAATTTTATAAAATTACGTATTATACATTTTCTTTTGTTTTTAATTTGTCTAAAATTAAACTTGAAAGTTGACTCATGCATCAAGCCAATAAAATATACATAAAAGCAGACATCACTCCAGAGAAGGATAAAGGATACAATCTTGCTCTGTAAAGGTGTTGTGATAATTACATTGTCCTCGTTTCTCATGATAATTATGATTAGAATTGCTTTGACATTTTTATATTTAATAAAAAAATTATGGGAAAAATGTAGTCCTAAATAATAAATTAGTTTTAATAAAGTATATTGGCCAAAAAAAAACAAACCTTGATATTAGAGTGAAACATATTATTGTCTCCTTTGGTTCTTCACAATGGAAATAGTTGTAACTTGGTTGCTTTTCTGCAAGGAGAATCCGCCCCTAACCAACACGTCATCAGCAAGTGCATAAAGGCCCTGTGTGTTATTCTCCCATGTTGCTTCTTTCATTTCGGCCTCTCAGTCACGTGCTGGGAAGCTGAAACGGAAGTCGATAAACAGAGCCTGTAGGAAGGGCTACCCTCAACCACAGATTCCCTGAGATTTCCCCCTACATCAAAAATTAAAAAATACTGAGCGGTTGCTATTTAGTTCTGCGTGTTGCGTGGCCAGGCTGGAGAGGCTGGGCTCTTTCCACCAGCGAAGTCATGCTGTGGGGGACGGGCCGTGTCTCAGCTGCTCATTTTCATTCATTTCTTCAATATTTTGGGGGGTAGGTGGCAGTGCGCCACTGTGGGGTGCCTTAACAATTATTATTATTTTTCCATTCGTGGTTTGGCGGCCTCATCTTTTGGGGGGAGGTGGCCCATAGCCACTTCCTATCTGCGGCACTGGGTGCATGAAACTGTTCATGTTTTTCCAGCCAAATTTATCATTCACTCTGGCAGTGAGCACCCATCACAGTTCATTAAATCATTTGTAATTGCAATCAATAAATCATTCATTCGTTGCGGATTCTCTGTGCTGAAAGAATTCTATTGTTAAATGTAATTTGCAGAGGGGTATGGTATTTGCTCCTAGGCCACAATAAACTGATGAGATAAATAATACAAAAAAAAAACATTTAATTAAAAAAACAAAGCAGGTCAACACATGGTTGTTAAAGCTTGGGTAACCGTCTGTGACACTGTTCCATGTACCAAAAACAAAATTAAAGATCTGACCGGAAAAACATAGCATTTTGTAGCTTTTGATACTGGATTGTAAAAGCAGTATGCGATAGAGCAGTGGTTCAAAAAACTTTTTGGGTCGCGCTCCCCTTCCTCTTGTCTGTGGTACTTGACGCCCCCCGCCCCCCCGAAACACGCACACGCACACGCACACGCACACGCACTCACACACACACACACACACACACATATACTGGTAAAAATAAATCCAACATGCCTGCGGATTCTCTGTATGTAACTGCTGTTTTTTTTGCACGAACCAGCCACCGATCCATCGTAATAAGCGCAAACTTAACACTGCAAATTACAGTTTACCGATTGTGACCAACGCTTACTAAATAGTAAGCTGATAAACAACATGCATTACCAGATGGCAGCGGACTTCATCCAAAAATATGCCAGGCAGATGCACAGCGCCATCTACAAACTTTTACATGCCTGGAGGTGTCAGCATAAAGATTTATAAGTTATTATATATATATACCGTATAACAGGAAATTTCTGTTATTAAATTAGTCGGATTTTGCTACATTGGGGGATTTTTTTCATGGCATGTTCACAAACAAAGTCAGTTTTGCATTTATACTTTTAATTCCAAAAACATTTAAATAAATGTTTACTTAAGTATGTCTGCTAAAACAGTATCTCATTTACAGTAACTCGTTATAGCATCTACAATGTAACTGCAGCAACTTGGACAACAACAAAGAAGGCCTTCTAATCAGTTACAGTATTTATCACTCTTACATGACCCTTAATTTTAAGAACCAGTAAACTTTTATGATAAGCATTTGATATCTTTCAGTTTTAAAACTATGGTTCACAACATAACACAGTGTAACGATCACAATACCACCATTCAGTAATTGTAGGGCTTATTGCCACTTGTGAAATCTTCAACAATAAAGCCAAAATGAAAATGCTTTTATTTGCTTTGAAATCATTTCAAACTGGTTAATAGACTAGCAAACACTGGCAAAATCAGTTCAGTTTTATACAGTGCAAAACGTTTTGTTTTGTTTCTGGACTTTGCGATACCTGCACAATGCCTGCATTAATATTCGTATCTACAACGCATCGACAATAAAAATCAACCATTTTGTTACAGACTTTCAACAAGTCTGTAACAACAATTTTGGCTGTTACTTAATTAAACCCTTGTAAAAAACAAAAACACACAAATGCTTAACATAAAAAACCGTCCTGCTACAGTAGCAGGCACAGTTTACACTGCCTCTGGGTTTCTGACCGCATCATCAATTCCAGATTTTTTTAAATCCATTGATGGAAATGGATTTATGGATACTTTTAATGTTTTCAACTCAAGCGAATTGGATTTATCACTGCCATTCGCATATCCACTTTGATATCTGACACATTATTCCTCTTGTCCAGCGTTTCTTTAACATGTTCTGTATAGTATACCAGTCTGCCAGAGGGCAGGATCGCTACAAGTACTGTATGCAAACCTCTGATTGGTGAAGTATTATTGGCGATCCAATCAAAATAGCCAACAAAGCCCAAATAAAGTATCCACCCATTGTACGGTGTAGCCTAGGTTAAGATATGCGCTGTAATTTAAAAAAAAAAAAACTTAAAAAAAAAAATTATATTATATTATTATATTATATTGTATCACCAGTGGACATTACAGAGCTAAAGGAGAGGTACAGCATTCTTCCTTCTTCATTATCCCCTGCATTTGCCTGTCTCGGTAACTCTGACTTGTAGATTATATTTCTTACCTGAGCTCAGCTCCCTTGGTTAACAGTGTACTTTTCTATCTAGGCATGAAACGAGCTGGTATGACATCCTTTTCAGAGCCCCTGCTGTTGTGAGGTGTGAAAATAGCTGCTCTCCCTCATAGGGTGTAACGGTCAGTTGAAAAGCATTGGTTCTGTGGTTGCAGCAGAAACATTTAAATAATCTAGATCGGGGCTTGGCGACATCAGAATTAATGACAAGTGAACTAAATTAGATCAAAGCGAGTTAGTATGGTTACAAGTGTCCACATAGGTTTCTACAGGAACAAATACAAGATCATGCCGCTTTCTATGGAGCTCTTTTTGTGAGAAATATGAGAGCTCTATGTTTATTTGTGATTGCAAACGATATACATTTATAATGAATATTAACTTGCCCCATTGAAATTCCCTGTTTATTTTTCTATACATCTACAGTATGTCAGGAAAACCACTTATAAGCTTGTAATGAAACATGGTAATTGTACATTGTTTCGGACAATATAATGGGTGGCGCATGTCTGTCCATAGATGTCTATGTCATACTTACATTTTTATATATTGGAGTAGAGGATTGATTATTGCAATATTTAATAAGAATGGTTTGTTCTTTAAGCGGTACAGGCGCATCAATTGTACAAGGAGGTGGATAAAATGATCTGATCCCAGCAAGGGAGACAGTTTGCTGCAGGTTCAGTAGATGAAAGTGTACATTGATGCATTATTGCAGGGTAACATGATTTGGAATCTCAATGAAAGTGAATGGCAGAGAGATTCCACTTGCTACATCATCATCACATATTTCTAACCATCACTAAAAAGCACTGCTGCTACCACGGTTTGTTTCTCTCTCTTACAGTATACAGCCTGCTTTGTCGATAGAGATTTTATGAAGTATTTAAAAAAGCTCTAATGTGTTTTTTGTGGTGGTGAGGTTATGTAACTCTGTAATAGGGTAGATTGGGCAGTTAATATGTTTTTTCTTTCTGTAATAGTATTCAGAATTAAAGAGTACTGTATGTTTTGAGAGGGGTTTTAATGTTTTTCTATCTCAATTGCTATTCAACACCATAAAAACGTTGAAAGGGTAAAAACAAGGGTTATATAAATGGACCACATAAAAGCACCCATTTGGGTAATTAAAAAGGCACATGCTGCATTATGTTTTCCCATCTCAGTATTCATAATCAGTATTCCTGGCTAATGGAAAATCCAGAAATGCCCTTTCATTACTCCCTTTGCAAAAACTACTTTGGTTTCCATCGAGAAAGAGCTGGTGCAATGGATATTTGCACTGGTAATTTTCCCCACTGAAACAGTATGTTTATCACAGATTTTCCATTGCATATCTTTAAGAGGACCCACAGGGAGGGAAGAAATTAACAGTACACACCATTCATGCACATCTACTGGTCATTTTTATACTACAGAAAATCCACATTGCTCAAGCTTGCTCACGCTGAAAACCCACTGTACCAAATATCCAGGAGAGCAGAAACAGTACAATGGGATAATAACAGACACAAATGTAATATAATGCAAATTCAGAATGTGTGGCCATGTGGAGGCCTCGGTACCCAGCGATGCCCAGTTCTCTGCTCACACCGTCTCGTGCCATTGTGGCTGTGGTCTCCCCTGCCGTCTTCTTCTGTTGTAACCCTGGAGGCATACTGTCCATTTATGGCTCAGCTATCGCTTCTGTTGTAGCCAAATGATATCTATAATTCCACCAGTTTACTTTTTTGCTAGCTTGCTTTATCATCTTGGCTTCAGTCCTGTAGCAATCATTATGATGACAGACAGGGGGAATATAATATATCTTTAATATAATACATACCAGTGTTGAAGAGGATAGTTAAACATTCCCAAGAAAGAGAGTTTTAAATTGTAGGTGTGTTCTACACACCACTCTGGATATTCCATTTTCACTTCTGCTGTGAGAAGTGTTAGATTGGTTTTTACTCTAGCTCTGTCTGTATTATAACGAATGAGTTGTGCTGTATATTAAAATTGAGTGGAATAGGTATCTTCACACGTACCTCAGCTACTTCAGTTTGCCCTCATTATTTTAAAAAATCTAATTTTATTCCAGCAGAAAAAGGTCAGTCAAAGAAAAGCCTCCATTCTCATTTTGAAAGTATTTTTTTTTTATCTCAACATTGATGGATATTACATGATTACTCTGTTTACTTTGTGAAATGTCAGGGGTGTTTAATGTTAGTGTAATTTCCACCTACAAAAAGCTCAGTTACATTGCCACTGGGTGAAGTGGACCAAATTCTGGGGAGGTGTTTCCTCCATTTGTGGTTGATGATAAATAACCACATGTGGTTGAAAACATGGCGCCAAGGTGTCCCATGCATGCCAAACAAAAGATGTTTCCCACAGTTTGAGAAAGAGTCCTTTCATTATTTACCTGGGAAATTAATTATTTTCATTTTTTTTTAAATTCCCAGGTAGTTTTTTATTACAGTAAAAACCTAACAGCAAAGGGTCAATGTGATTCGTTGATATGTACTATTGTATGACTGAATGATAAGAGTTATAGATGTAAAGACTAATTAAAAACACACTGCACCTTTAAATACAGTGGTCTTGACTCCCTCAGCTGCTTTTATCCTACAAAGCTACAAAGAACTAAGAAAAATCTGTCAAGTGAGATCAGTCAGTGAGGACTTTCTAGGGCAAATGTCTTCACTTGCCCTTCAATATTAGCTTAACCCTTCACTACTTGGGTGAAACGACAGGAACATCTACAAGCAAAAATTTACATTTTAGCTTTTAAGCCATGACATTGAATAGCGATGCCAGTTCTGATCAGTACATCAAAGACAAATATACCATATTATGCAGAGCATCAAATGCAAGCATCAAATAAAACTCTTTTGTTGGTACTTTTATTCCAGCCCCAGTTTAGCAGCACACACTTTATATCTAAAGGTTAATAGTATACAGGCATAATTTTTCCTCCTCTTTGGGGACATTGACCCAAATTCATTAGGCATTTACTCCAGCACTGCAGGGTGCTTTTTAAGGGAAAAACAAACTGGTACAAATCTAAAGAAACAAGTTGTCCAGAACAGGACAGAGACCAGGACCAGAGGACAGAGTTGGAAAGCTCTGGTTTAATGTATTTGCTGCATTTTTTTGTAGTTTTTTGGTGTGCCCTGTACAGTTTAACATATTTAAAACATGTGTTCCATTTTAAGCCAATCACATTTCATGCACTGTAAACTGTTATATGTACAACAAAAACACCATTTGTAAAAAGGTGAGTGTGACAGCGCAGAAGCCCTTCTGCTGTATATAGTGTGTGTGTGTGGAATGTAAGGTTGGCAGGGATGGGGTTAAATCTGTCCCTGCCCGTAATCACAGGCCATTCCCCAATTAGGTCATTTATGCTAATAGGAGGAGGCTGTAGGAGGCAGTGTGGTCCAGTGGTTAAAGAAATGGGTTTGTAACTAGGAGGTCCTTGGTTCAAATCCCACCTCAGCCACTGACTCATTGTGTGACCCTGAGCAAGTCACTTAATCTCCCTGTGCTCTGTCTTTTGGGTGAGACGTAATTGTAAGTGACTCTGCAGCTGATGCATAGTTCACACACCCTAGTCTCTGTAAGTCATCTTGGATAAAGGCATCTGCTAAATAAACAAATAATAGGGGAGTGGCCACATATATAAAAGGAAGCAAAATCTTTTGTTTGCGGGAGGAGTTTATGTATGCGTACGCGAGTGATTTTTATATTGTTTCGTAACATTGTAGTGAAGGCTAATGCCCAGCTGTGAGAGAGAACGAATGAATCCGAATCAACAATCTCCCTCTAGACCTGTGAGAGCACTGTACAGACGGCTAATACTAATCTGGGAGCTGCCGCTTCAAGCCAGTAACAAACCCGGACTTCACTGCATCTGTACACAAGCAAGCACCACGGAATCAAGCACCGCACCTGCACCTAGAGCACGCACTGTCCGAAGATGTGTCTGTGTCTGTATCTGTGTTTTGTATTATTATTTCAGGACTGCAACCCCTTGGTTTATACACTGGCAATACCCATAGCTGGGTAGAGCCAGCATTATTATTTAAACGGTCAAGGAGACCAATAAAAGAAAATAAAAGAACTTGAACTGTGAACTTTCTTTGTCGTTGTCTGGAGCACCTGCATCACCCTTTCATCTACACACTGCAACCCACACGTTCACACCAGTCTACAAGTGTTTTATTATTTTGTTTGAACCTTATTTTAGACCTCATGCCTTGTTTATTATGTTCTTGTTTTTGTTTTGTTAATAAACCTGCACGCCTGCGCTTAAACTGCAGCTTTTGGTCTCTGGGTCTCTTTCTTGTTGGTAACAGCTTGGGCTGTTATGCTACCCTGTCACTGTGAGCCAACACAGTTTCTCTGATGCAGTTCAGAAGAGGCTAAATTATGGAATGAGGGAATACACCGGCACTAAGGAAGGATATGTTAATGTGGAATTGAACATGGTTGTGGAACATTGCAGTTTTAATACAATTGTGAAAGATTGGTTGCTACAGTTTTCTTCTTTAATGAGGATTAAGCCACTCATTAATGATCTCAGATTTACTTCACTGTGAAGTCAATGATATCATGGTTTCCAAGCCTGTTGGAAAGGAGCTGGTCTCCATCTGTTGGCCATCTGTGGTAAATGCAATGCAGCCCTTCTGATTCACTGAGTTTTGAGTGTTAACAGTTACATGTAACGGGCAGTGTTGTGTGATGCACTGCCGTTACGGATCATGTCACCTGTCGGTGAGATGAGATGAGGTTTGCGCCCAGCCTCAGCCCTGCTACATACAGTTGAAGTAATCTTCAGGTACAGTAGCTATTAAAAATTGCCAGTGTGTGTGTATATGTGTGGTGACAGCTACTCAACTTGAACCAGCATGAATTGAAAACCACCAAACCACCAGAATTGACAAATATACACCAGTACTGCCTATTGCTGTCCTTTCCCTCAGGGAGGAGAGAATAATTTACTAGTAATATTTCTTTAAAGGACCGAAAAAATAACGTTAGGTTACTCACGGAACCCTAGTTCCCTGAAAGTGAAGACGACCACCAACGACATTATGTATGGGATATGCCTGCCCATTGGGTAGATAATTGCTGAGCTCCAATGGGGGCAAGCTGGCACCATCATACACAGTCGAGACTGTGTCCGCAATCCAATGCGACAGACTCTGCTTTGAGAGGGGCTGTTCTAGGGTCCATATCCCGTGACAGACAAAGAGCTGGTCAGAATGACGCAGAACTCTTGTCCTATCCACATAGCATCTCAATATCCGCACTGGGCAGAGGAAATTAAATCTCTCATCCTCCTCCGAAGAAAACAGGGGTGTATGGAAGGACTCCAGTTCCACAGCCTGATTAATATGGAAGGCTGTGATCACCTTGGGGAGGAAAACAGGGTTTGTACGCAGTGAGGCCCTGCTGCCATCGTCCCAAATAGAAATACAGGAGCTGTGCACCGACAGCGCCTGTCACTCACTGACTTGCTTAGTGGAGGTGATAGCCAAGAGGAAGGATGACTATAGACAGATGCTTCAACTCTGCAGAGTGAATAGGCTCAAACGGGGCCTTCGTGAGAGCCTCCAGTACAACATCAAGGTTCCACTCGGGGAGGACAGTACTCCGAGCTCCCTTGAGAAACCTGATCGTCAGAAAATGTGCACCCGGAGATAGTGAATCTATGGGGGCATGGCACGCAGAGATAACCGCTAAAAACACTTTCAATGTGGAAGGTGATCTTCCAGCATCGAGCAGTTATTGCAAAAGTTGCAAGATAACTGGCATGGGGCAAGAAAGAGGGTCGTGACTTGTAGTCAGACACCAAATCTGGAAATACTTCCACTTATACGCATACAGCGACCTAGTGGAGTCTGCCCTAGTGCTCTGTAGAGTAGCCACCACCGAGTCAGATAGCCTTAGGTCTGTCCAGCGGTCCCTTTCAGGGCCAGACCTATAACTGGAATCTGGCAGGTTCTGGATGCCAGAGAGTGCCTCCTGCCTGACTGAGGAGATCCAGGTGAAGCGGGATCTCCTAGGGTTAGCCTCGTAAGAGCTGGCATAGAGTTGAGAACCATGTTCACCTGGGTCACCGAGGGACCACTAGGAGAACTGTAGCTTTCTCTAACTGTACCTTCTCCAAGAAGGCCGACAGCAACAGTATTGGCGGGAATGCATAGAGGAGCATTCTGGGCCATTCGTGTGGAGGTGGGAGGAGATCCTCCACCATCTCAGGGATGCTGAGCACGAGCGAGACACCATCAAACGACAGTGTCTGTCGCGCTTCGGGTGTAATGGAATGCTTTGAGCGGGTGCATGTGTAGCAGACCCTGCTCCATGGCTGACATGGCCGTGGCCATCCGAACCAGCAGTTTTGGGAACCATACTAAGGGTATCTTCGATCCCTGTTGAACAGGGAGAGACAACCCTGAATAGCTGCTACTCTGTTGTCCGACAGGTATGCACGCATCGTACTGGAGTCCACCCGGAGTCCCAAGTAGGTTGTGCACTGCACCGGTCAAAGCCGACTCCTTGCATTGCTGATAGTGAGGCCCAGCCTCGCCAGATGCTGCGTCACCATTGCCGTGTGAGCCACTGCTCCCTCCCGCAACTGAGCACAGATTAGCCAGTCGTCTAGATAGTTTAGTACTTCCTGTGCACTGGACAAATGGAAACATGAAATATGCATCCCGTAAGTCCACAGTGGTAAACCAGTCGTCTTGTCGGACAGACTGGAGAATGTGATGATGAGTCAGCATTTGGAACTTCCTTTCCTTTAGGAATCTTAGGTCTAAGATGGGGCAGAAATTGCTGTGCTTCCCAGGTACTACGAAATATCTCGAGTAGAACCCCTCTCTGCAGGAGGTGGGGTCTACGAGATAGATGGCTCACTTGCAGAGGTTCCGACACGAAGTGTGCGAGACTCCTCGGACGAGACGGTCCCAAATGGAACTGTAACGCGTAACCATTGTGTACGGTAGCGAGCACCCAGGTATCTGAGGTGCAAGCACGCCAACATTGCAGCTGTTGTACAGTAAAGGCCTTAAGAAAGCTTGCAATGGTGGAGTCAACTGGAGGGAAACTTGCCAACTTGCCAGCCACAGTTTCTCCGTGTCCTCTAATGCAGCGAGCCTAGCAGCTTGCTTCAACACACTCTGCACTGATGCCGGTCAGTCTCAAAAGCCGCGTACTTCCTGCATGAAGTCAGGAAACTGTAGGAAGGATTGCACCACAGGAGCCGCTGTCTGTGTCCGGAATACGGACCAGCAGGGCTCTGTCGTTGTTGTTGTCGCCCAGGGGATCTGCAAGAAACTTGCTGCGCGCCCCCTCACTGCTGGCATAGAGCTGGGCAACGGTGGCAAAATAGACTCGGAGGCAACCTCTGAGCTAGGTTCTTTATTATTATTATTTATTTATTAGCAGACGCCCTTATCCAGGGCGACTTACAATCGACTTATCCAGGGCAACTTACAGATATCACATTATTTTTACATACAATGACATTATTTTTTACACATTATTTTTATATACAATTACCCATTTATACAGTTGGGTTTTTTACTGGAGCAATCTAGGTAAAGTACCTTGCTCAAGGGTACAGCAACAGTGTACCCTACCTGGGATTGAACCCACAACCCTCCGGTCAAGAGTCCAAAGCCCTAACCACTACTCCACACTGCTGCCCTGCCCCAGGTTCTGTCACGGTCAATGGCACTGGTTCCCCTTCCTCCTCCATCTCAGTGGGGAGGGAGTCATCCCAGGAGGCCGCTAACGATAGTGTGTCCTCCTCCGCCATCAATTGCTGCGATTCAGGCTCAGCTTGGGCTCCCATGGGAGGCTCAGTGGCCGGGGCTGGTGCAGGTAGCAGCGGGGCCGGGACCTGTATTGGTACCGCAGGAACTTGCTGCCTAGACAGAAGCTCAAGGACCTGTGTCATTTGCTCCTAGAAGTAAATAATGTCCCTCGCTTGTTTCGAATGCTTCACCCTTCTCGTCAGGGGGAGGGGGAGCGGCTGCGAGGTCTAGGCACAGGAGCCTGAGTGCAGGGAATCTTCTGCAAAGGGCTCTGCAAGAGCTGAAAGAGCGGGAGTGGAGTCCCCAAGTGCCATGGGAGACTCAGCATCAGGGAGAGCTAGTCAGGTGCGCACCGAGTGCAGTAAGCACCATGCTGCCAGTCACTGAAGCACTGAAGTGCTATGCACCGAGCACCGTGCGCACCACATGCCCTGATCACCACGTGCACCGTCGGTAGTACCGAGTACCGTGCTTATCAGGCACTGATTGCACCGTGTATCGTGTGCATTACGTGCACCTACATTGTGTGTAGCGGTGGGAATCGAGCACCGCGTGCACCATGTACTGTGCGTTCGTGCACTAGTGCTGTAGTGGTCGGCACCGTGCGCACCGAAACACCGAAGTACCAAGGGCTATGCGTGCACTGAGGTACCGAAGCACCGGGGGCAACTATGCAACGTTGCCTACCCTAACTACGTGGTCACACACCTGGTCAGTGCGTAGCATACACCAGGGAGACACAAGGGCCGAAAACACAGTAGAAACACATGGGGGAGAAAACACGGTAGAAACAGATGGGGGAGAACACACTGTTGTTTGTTTATGAGGCCCGACTCACCGAGGTGGGCGGGCCTACACAGCCGGTGAGATCTACTCTACAACGGGATGACGTAACAGAGCCTGGTGGAGGAATACATAGCTGGATGGCTGTAATAACAACCGCACTGCAGCTAATCCACAGCACGACCTTGAAAAACAGGGCCGTGCAGTCAAATACAGAGATGGGTGCTGCGCAGCAGCAGCCAAACAACAAGGCCCACTTCAGCTGCCAGACGGTGGCTGGGGGAATCACTTGACAGCGGGGGTGAGGCAAGGCCTAGTCCCGTGGAAGAACTGTGCTCTCCCAAGAAAGAAATAGACAATCAATCACAGGGTGGCTGCACAGGCAGTCGCTCACACACGACAGACAGTAAAAAGCAGAGCAGCCTACTACCAAGCGAGGAGGCTGCTGAAAGACAGAAGAGACTCGAAATAGAGAGTCGGTGATTCCAGGAAAGCGGCAAGCTGGCTTTCAGCACGAATGCAAGGGAAGTACAACTAGACTCAGAAGCTCTTTCTATCAATATACTCAGCTAGACATAGAGGTCTTACCGTACCATCTTGAGAAAGAAAAAGAGAAATGGCTTCCTCAGGGTGACGGTTTTAATCCCTTGGTGGGCGGGACCGAGTGCGTCATCCCAGGAAGGGGCCTATTGGCAGCTCTGGTATAGAGAGCTCAGCAATTACCTACCTGTGGCAAAGTGGTAAGTGGTAGCAGGTGTATAGCAGGTGCAGTGCGGATACAGTAATTCCAAGAACGCACAGACAACAAAGTACGGGTGAAAATGATTGTTTTAATGGTTTATAATCCAATGGTCTGATGACCCGCCAGTAAATAATAAAGAGCTGGCAATACACAACAATGTGTATTGCACAGTAATAAAACGAAGGGTTGCAGTCCCGCAAATAATAAACACGGTACAAAACACACACAATTAGACACACACGATCACTGTTCCAAAGTGAGTGCTCTCAGTGCTTGTGGTGAGGTACAATATACTACGTGCTATTAGTGAAACAAGTGCTGATAACAAAGTTTATTCGTGACAGTAGTGCAGTGATGATCCGGTTTCGCGGCTGGCCCTTGGCGACAGCTCCGATCTGTGTTTAGCCGCCTAGTGAGTACAAACACAGACAATTACTAAACAGACAAAGAAACAAAACAAAACACTCACGAACTCCTTTCTTTATTTATTTGGGGAAATCTCCGGTCCTTCCAGTTTCCACGTAAAAACCCAAGCGAAGGAAAAGATTTACAATACTCCAGCCCTTTTATGCGATTATGCATGACCCTTGGCAAACGATTGCAGCTGTTTCTATTGCCTGCAGCTGCTACCTCGCTTACCTTCCCGGTCAATACATTCTCGCACTGGAGTCTCGTCTTTTTCCAGGCTGATTGACTTCCCGACCCAGGGAATGAACTGTCAGGACAACCTGTCCAAAGCCTTTCCCTTTCGCTACTTTGTATCCTCACAGGTCGAGAGGGAGATTTACAACCAGAACTCATTATATTTCCGCCACATATCCCACCGCTCAGAGTGGAGCCGAAGGAACACTCGGCTGAATCTATCTTTCCCATTACTCCTCCCGGAAAAATAATCCGCATTTTGATGGTCTTTCCCTGCACGGTGTACCATATGGTACATGAAGGGCTGCAACGCCAGATACCACCGAAGTTATCCGGCATTGCTGTCCTTCATTGTGCTTAACCACTTGAGTGGGGCGTGGTCTGTGACAAGGTCAAATGAGTGTCCCAGCAGGTAGTATCGTAAAGAGTGAGTAGCCCATTTAATGGCCAAACACTCCTTTTCGACTCACGGAGTAGTTATGCTCCCGAGGTAGCATTTTTTACTGATGTACAGTATCGGGTGTTCTACTCCATCTACCTTTTGAGACAAGACAGCACCCAAACCCACATCCGAGGCGCCGGTGTGGAGGATGAATCTTTGGTGAAATCTGGTGTGATAAGAGTGGGGCCTGGCAAAGTCTACGCTTAATAGTATCAAACGCCCCTGACACTCAGCTGACCACTTAATTAAATTTGGAGCACTCTTTTGGTGAGGTCAACTAAAGGGTTAACCACTGTGGCATACTCGGGATGAAGCGGCGGTAATAACCGGCTAATCCCAGCAGTGACCTCACCTGAGTCTTGGTTTTGGGGATCGCTGCATCAACCAAAGCCTGGATTTTAGTGACTACAGGTCTCACCCTTCCATTCCCCATTAAAAATCCCAAATATTGAGTCTCTGTCTTGGCAAACGCACATTTTCTCAAGTTAGCTGTCAGCCGGGCTACCCTTAGAGACTGAAGGACGGCTGCAATCCTAGCCAAATGCTCTCGCCAGGTGGAGCTGTAAATGACCACGCCATCAATATACGCTGCTGCATATTCATGATGTGGGCGTAAAACCTGATCCATCAGTCTCTGAAAAGCAGCGGCGCACCATGTAGCCCAAACGGCATGGTTTTGAAGTGAAACAGCCCCTCTGGTGTTGAAAATGCGGTTTCTCTCTAGAACTGCGGGTTAAAGGGATCTGCCAGTATCCCTTCGTCAGGTCCAAAGTGGAGATAAACCTCGCCTTACCCAGTCTGTCTAAAAGTTCGTCGACCCGAGGCATAGGGTACGATCGAACTTGGCAATAGCGCTTACCTTCCTGAAATCCACGCAGAAGCGGTTGGTGCCGCCCTTCTTAGCCACTATGACAATAGGACTGCACCACTCGCTCCTGGAAGGTTCAATCACCCCAAGTTCGAGCATGTCCCACACCTCTTTGCTAACGCCACTTCGCCGACTTTCTGGGATCCGTAAGGTCTCTCCCGCACGATGACACCTGGTGGAGAGATAATGTCATATTCAACCAAATTAGTTCTGCCGGGCAAGTCAGAAAAACATCGCTGAATTCCTCAATAAGCTTACGCAGCTCCCGCTGCTGGTCTGGAACCAATTGTTCCCCATTGGAATGATTTTTGTGCTAGGAGTCTCTGGACAGGGGCCTAAATCATCCTCTATGTTGCCTGGGGCTATAAACAAGACCTCCCTTGCCTGCCAGGGCTTTAATAAATTGACATGATAAATTTCACGCTCATTACGGCGATCGGGCTGTCTAATTTCATAATTCACCTTTCCTATAGCCCGAATCACTTCATATGGCCCCTGCCATTTAGCACATAACTTGGATTCTGAGGAGGGAAGCAGCAGCATTACCTTGTCTCCTGGTCGAAAGGTTCAATTAGTGCATTTTTGTTGTAATGCTGCTGTTGTCGGTGCTGAGCCGATCTGAGGTTGTCCTGGGCCAAACGACCAACCAAATCTAGGCGATCTCTTAGTAGGAGCACATGCTTCACTACATTTTTGAGGAGCCTTTGTGCTCTTCCCACCCTCTCTCAACAGATCGAGGATGCCGCGAGGCTGTCGGTCGCACAAGAGCTCGAAGGGGAGAACCCAGTCGAACTCTGCGGCACCTCTCTCACTGCAAAAGGAGGTAGGGAAGGAGCGATGCCCAATGCTTTTGCTCTTGCGCTACAAACCGCCTCAGCATCGACTTCAAAGTTCTGATTAAAACGCTCCACCAAACCGTCCGCCTGTGGATGATAAACAGACGCCCTGATGGGACGTATTTTTAATATTTTATATACCTGCTGTAACGTTTTAGACAGAAAGTTGGTTCCATGATCAGTCAAGATCTCTTTGGGGATCCCTACTCTAGCCATAATCTGTACTAACTCGGTGGCTATTGCAGCGGCACTAGTGGACCTCAATGGAACTGCCTCTGGATATCGCGTTGCATAATCTACCACTACTAATATATGCGTATACCCAGAGTCAGAAGGTAGCAGAGGGCCCACTATGTCCATTGCAATGCGCTCAAAAGGAGTGGAAATAATCGGCAGTGGAACCAAAGGGCGGGCGACTCGACCGGGCGCTACTCGCTGGCAGTCTGGGCATGTGGCTACATATTTCGACACATCAGTATGAAGACCTACCCAATAGAATCGAGCCAATATCCGCTCCCTTGTCTTGTCAGCTCCGAGGTGCCCCGCAAAAGGGATATCATGCGCCAGCCTCATGACCTCGGACCGACAAGACGGGGAACCAATAATTGTGTTACAGGCTGTCCTGTGCCCGCGGCTAGATTTACCCTATATAGTAATCGCCCTTGATACTGAAGTGTGGATATACTAGCGCCCAGCGCCATCAACATCCTTACCTTCAATAGACCGACCTGCCCCCAAGCGTGCACTAGTGACGGGTCATTATGTTGGCCCCACACTATGTCCGCGCTTGAGTGCCACATGTCCGGTATATTGAGAGGGGCCGGAGTAACATCTGCCCTTGATGGCCCAGTAACCTCGCCTCTCGGTCACACTGCGCTCCGACTCCTTTGACTGGCGCTTGTTACCATTCAAGCATTCTCCCACCAGACCCCAGCCTTGTCTCAGGGATGCTCCCTCCCATTTTGCGGTCCGTCTCTCCTTATTTGTTTTTCTAGGACGGAAAATAGGAGAAAACATTTCAGCTTGAAAAGGAAACACATCACCAATCCGCTCCTTTCTTCTCTTCTGCCACGCTTACGCAGCGGCCGAGACTGCCATTATTTGCATTAGTTCTTTAAATTTTGGCCAGTCTCGCCCAGAATAACTGGGTGTGGCAACCTTCCGCCACCCCTACTACCAGGTGACGCTTTATCGGTCCTACCGATAAATATACTTTTAGTGTGGGTATGCCGCCGTGTCTCCATGGATACAGGAGATGGCCACCTGACCACGTGGCCGCCACGACACACCGCCCAAGAGAGCTGTTCTAATCAAGGTTTGCTCACATCCCGTGTCCACTAATGCGGGTTTTCACATTGCCTAAAACCACATCAATCATACAAGGCCCCTCCCGACCATTTTCCCCACGCTTACCTATCTCAGGTGCCCATTACATGCGGCCACGCCACACTCCATGGCAGCGGGCATGACCTGGCCAGATGTCCCTGTTGGTTGCACCTAAAACAAATCGGGGACAGAGGAAACAGTGGTTAAGTGTCTGTCCCGCTGCTGGTATGGCAACGGGCAGGGCAGCACCTCTACCCAGCTGGGGCCAACCTTGGTCTCCATGAAGGGGAGGCAAGGTGGCCCATTGGGGTCGGCGGTCTCGGAGGTCTGGGTCCCGGACTGATGGTGGTGGTGGTGTTGGAGGAGAGAGAGGTGAGGGTCGGCTGTTCCGAAGGGCAGGAGCCGACAGTATCCCGGTCCGGCAGAAACTAGGGAGTCCTCGTAGTCCTCGGCCAGTTTCACAGCGGCCTCCAGGGTGTCGGGGTTGTGGCGCCGTATCCAAGCCTGGGTATCGGCGCCGACCACATGGCAGAACTGCTCCACCACTATTGCTTCCCCATTTGCACGTTGGTTTTGGTCTCGGGGTCAGCCAGTGCACCATGTGGTCACATAACCGCTCTGCAACCACCCTGGGGCGTGTCTCCGGGATCTTCGGTACTCCCTAAACCGAACCCGTGGGTCTCTGCCGCTATGTTGAGGCGGCGGAGAATGGCCTGTTTGACCAGGTCGTAGCTGGCAGCGCTGAGGTCGCTCATGGCCTGGTAGGCTGCCTGAGCCTCCCCGATCAGGCAGGGTCCCAGCTGGCTTGCCCAGAACTCCCGCTGCCATGACGCGGTGGTAGCCATCCTTTCAACGCCACCAAGCACGCCCGGTCGCCCTCCGCCGACATCTTCATTGCCCGAGCCTTCGGTGCCGACATCGCTGGTGCTGCGGTAGGGGCTTGCACTGTGGACAATGCTAGCCCTACCCGCTCAATGAGCGTGTAGCGCCCTCTCCTTCTCTCCTCTGCGCCCCGCCTGCTCTCCAGTGCCTCCAGCAGCTCCGCTTAGTGCGTTACGATCCATCCCGTGTCTGACACCACGGTGGCAAAGTGGTAAGTGGTAGCAGGTGTATAGCAGGTGCAGTGCGGATACAGTACTTCCAAGAACGCACAGACAACAAAGTACGGGTGAAAATGATTGTTTTAATGTTTTATAATCCAATGGTCTGATGACCCGCCAGTAAATAATAAAGAGCTGGCAATACACAACAATGTGTATTGCACAGTAATAAAACGAAGGGTTGCAGTCCCGCAAATAATAAACACGGTACAAAACACACACAATTAGACACACACGATCACTGTTCCAAAGTGAGTGCTCTCAGTGCTTGTGGTGAGGTACAATATACTACGTGCTATTAGTGAAACAAGTGCTGATAACAAAGTTTATTCGTGACAGTAGTGCAGTGATGATCCGTTTCGTGCTGGCCCTTGGCGACAGCTCCGGATCTGTGTTTAGCCGCCTAGTGAGTACAAACACAGACAATTACTAAACAGACAAAGAAACAAAACAAAACACTCACGAACTCCTTTCTTTATTTATTTGGGGAAATCTCCGGTCCTTCCAGTTTCCACGTAAAAACCCAAGCGAAGGAAAAGATTTACAATACTCCAGCCCCTTTTATGCGATTATGCATGACCCCTTGGCAAACGATTGCAGCTGTTTCTATTGCCTGCAGCTGCTACCTCGCTTACCTTCCCGGTCAATACATTCTCGCACTGGAGTCTCGCCTTTTTCCAGGCTGATTGACTTCCGACCCAGGGAATGAACTGTCAGGACAACCTGTCCAAAGCCTTTCCCTTTCGCTACTTTGTATCCTCACAGGTCGAGAGGGAGATTTA